>JASCZW010004018.1:0-25000 GCA_034211315.2 Aedes japonicus | reverse complement strand
CCTTTATGTGCATTAGATAAAGCAGAAATTTTAATGTCAAAAATTATGCATTTACGTTTCATCTACGCGGTTAACTAAAAAGGTGATATGAATTCATCAAAATAAATTCATTTAAAAACACTTCAGTTAAGAAATGATACAATCCCAAATGCCATTATAAGAGTAAGAGCCCAAATTTTAAAAATGAATATAAGGCCTCACTCCTTCAAGATAACACCCTTATTTTCAATTTACCCTCACTAAACTTTCTAACACTCCTATAACCCACCAGCAAACCCGTCCCGATCTTTATTGATCATCTAGGTCACAAAACAACCTTCTGACCTACTTAGCGACCTTCCTTATCAGTCACCATGTTATTCTTTCCCTCATCTAGAAAAAAAGGCTCCCACATCCGTTCCAGAGAAACCCCCTTTCCAATTTCTCTCCCGAATATCGCTCTCTCTCCCAACATCGAACCGAATGAACTCGCGAATCGATCAAAAACCATCCTTTACCACCCCCAACAATCATCAGCCTACTACTCGACCGTCATCAACGCGCTCGCACTCCGTTTCGCTCCCACTCTCACGCACACCACGACCATCGCGCCGCACTCCCATGTAAGCCAATCTACCAACATGTAAGTCTGCCCGAGTCTCGATCCGGCCCATCTCCCGTTGATAAAAGATTGCCATCCGCGTTCTCGCTCAGTAGTGATTCGGCCGTGCACAGTGTTAGACGTGAAAATCCTGGAAAACCACCAGCAGCAAAGGCAGCAGCTGCAACAGCAGAAAAGATCCTCCCACCCCCCGAAGAAAAAAGAAGGAAAAAGTTGTGTAGTAGTTTTTGTAGCAATTTGAAACCCAGTGAATGGAACTGGGAATCCCTCTTCGGAATGCAAATCAATGACCCAGCTCAGCAGATCTTCTGGAAGTTGTAGTCGAAAGAAAGTGTGTGTCGATTTCGGTGTGTCGTTTTGGATGGGATTTTGGTGGAGGCGAGTGGTTGTTTGTGAAGAAGCAGGAGATCCAAGTGTGCCGATGTTGTGGGATTAGATGTGATTGTCGACAGTCAAACGAGAGAAGACGAAAAAAGTGCGTGTTGTGGCCAAGGCGGAGTGAATTAGGGAATTTCCCAGGGCATTTTCAATGCATTACATTAAATTATAAAAATGTTGCGAAGCGTCAATCATTGAGCTGCGGGATTGAGTAATTGGAATTGTGAGTGTGGTTAGGAGCGGTTCTTCGGTGTGTTCGTCGTCTCTTAGTGAAACGGAAAGGGAAGTGGTAATTTGCTATTTCGTTTTGGACGGCCAGCAGTGTTTGGATGAGAGAAGAAAACGTAATCGGAAAAAGTTTATCTACCCATGGGGTGGGTAAGTGATAGAGAGTGAAAGCTTTTCGTTGTCGATTCCCGTCGTTCCGTTGTACATAGTGGTCTCCCGCATATAGCTCTGTGCTAATGAACATAAATTCCTCGCCCGTCACAGACAACTGCACAGACGTGTATGTCGGTGTCCTAAGCGTGCGTTAGATGTGAATAATCGTCGTCCGGCAGCCAGTGGCTTTATGTACAATCTGTTGAATGTTTATCCCAACCGCACTCGCCGCGGCTGCTAGTGAAGGAAGCAGCAGCCATTTCCGTTAGACAGCATCGCGGAAACGAAAAGTGAGAGAATTATTCAGTCTGTGTGAGAGCTCGGCACATGCAAAAGAGGAGTGCGAAATTCCACGAACCTTCCGGTCAATAAAGCGAGGATAATTCACATTTGTCAACTGTGAGGAACGAGCGTGAACGGTTGTGACTGATCTGCTTTAAAGGAAGTGAATTTGATCGATACGGCATTTAAGGCGCTCTCGCAGAGGTTTCACTTCAAATTATTTCAGAGGCAAATGCAAAGGTAAGCTATCAGTATGAGAAATAGAATCTTTGGAAATAAATTGATATCATGCCCTGTGGGATTATTCCGCGATTGCTTCTGGGGAATCAAATGAAATTCATGCTTGACGAGTAAACGATTCGCTGGAAACATTTTATGGGGATTTAACGGGAACTTTATACTGTTATTGAAACAGATCCTTAATTTTTCATACGATAATGGTCTTTTTAACTGGAGCGTCAAACGAACCAATATGACGATACCGTGTTTTTCAAGATGCATTCTAATTATTAACTCAGATCAGTTGATTACCAAGCTAGCTACAAAGCAGTACCATGCTGGATGTGGCTGACTTCGATTCCCAGTTTGCTTCTAGGAATTTTACGTAGTGGTGAATTTCCCGACTCTCTGGGCAAAAAAGCATCCAGCATTGTTAAGTTTTATTGCAGTTTTATTAACGCCACTGGAAATCAATTTGGTTTTATTATGGTACCAAGAGATGCAAATAGGTTTTATATTTTAGTCAGCTTTATGAGAACCTACACAGCTTTTTTGCAACGATATTGAAACCTTGTTTTCTAAAGGCAGCATAATTAATCATCAATTAAAAGAGAGATTTGAGCAATAAAAAATGAAAAAAGTGCCACTAAATTATTAAGGCCTGTGCCAACAAATAATGTGTGATCAGCATTAAAAAATTAGGAATGAGCAATAAAAGATGAGAAAAGATCTTCGGATAATCTAATTGTGACCGGTAAATCTGTCAAATAAAGCAACAGCTATTAGTATATGTGCAATTAAATATGGCAGTATTTCCGCCAAATTATGTAATTTGAGCACTAAACTATTCGCATATGTCTTTTAATTTTGTTGGATTTTCCCATAAAAACAGTAAAATGAGCAATGGATATTTATATGGTTATTTATTTATCCATTGCTCATTTTACTGTTTTTATGGGAAAATCAATAAAATTGAAGACATATGCGAATAGTTAGTGCTCAGATTACATAATTTGGCGGAAATACTGCCATATTTAATTGCACATATACTAGTAGCTGTTGCTGATTTGACAGATTTACCGGTCCTGATTATCCGAAGATCTTTTCTCATCTTTATTGCTCATTCTAAATTTTAATGCTGATCACACGATACTGTTGGCACAGGCCTAATAATTTAATGGCACTTTTTTCATTTTTTGGTGCTTTTTCTGAATTACTAAGTGCAGGTAAATATTTTAGTCGTTTTCTAAAATTCCTTTTGCTCCTATCAAACGTTTCATTTGGACTTTATGAACTCATAAAATGCTGTTTTGAAATGCCGTTTTAGGACTCAGTGATATTATTTTATTATGATCAGTTGAAAAAGCATTTTGAAACCATCTTGCCTCCAGTTAATGCGTTAAAGAACAAATTGGCACAGAGGGAAGTCACCAAATGACCAAATAGTTTTATAGTAGCCATTGCTAAGATAAATTGGCTTTTTGGATTTTTTTCAATCCCCATATTGAAATGTGGAAAAATTAATACACCAAATATTAAATATAATGCAAATGAATTGTAAATCAGAGACAAATTTCGGCATTCCTTTAGACAACCTGATTGAAATCCAGGAAGTTCATGATAAATTTATCGAATATATTTGTTTCAATTTTGTTTTGGTTGTTAGAAACTCGCATAATTTCCGAGGCGCAATAATTTTCAGCTCAAATCGTGCCAGTATTCACCATAAATTAAAATGCGCACTTGATTTGGAGCAAGCTACGCTATGTTAAACTCAATTTGTGGTGGATATTTTGCTGTCAAACAAAATTTCCCGTAACACTAGAACTTTTTTCTTAAATATTCTTCACTGTTAAATGAATCAGAAGAACAGGGACTCGGAAAAATCAGAATAACAAAAAACAACCACAATATCACCGTAAAGTTTGACAGCTGTGGCCATTTGGACGAATGCTGGTGTTCGTGGCAGCTAATAGGTTTTATGAAGGTTCTCAATAACATCTTTTGCTAGAACATTTTCAAATCGTTATGGTTTTATAAAGGTTTTATTTACTCGTTCCATCCATCTATAGAATAGGTCTTTTTGTACAAATTTTGGCTTTAAAGAAGCATAAAAGAGTTGCCAGTAGACAAAATAGATTTGAATTTAGTTTTATCAACAAAGCCGGGAGGTGTGCTGTACGGCTGGAACAAAATTTAAATTGTTTCTTAGGAAGTGATCCCAACATCACAAAAAGAACCGTTCAACACATTGTTATTGAATCGAAAGTCATAGATCATTTGACCAAACACCAAACATGAATTTGCTTTTCCTTTTCTCCAAATTCAAAATGCCATTTCGGGGAAAAAGTTTCGTATTCATTGGACCTGTTTGATGTTGGATGCGCAGAAGGGAGCGATTTCTACGGTAACGTGACCACATACCTTCCATTTTTCGTTTGGTGAACGATGAAGAACTCCACACAAGCTGATTCTGCAACCGATAGCGTACTTGTTGTTTGGCATGGCTCTTCATCCCAAAATTTCGAAAGTTGATTCTGAATCTCCAACGTTGAACAGACGTGTACTGGAGAGTGCAATTCAGTTTTTAGACAATGCAGAGTACGACCAGATACAATCCATACAAAGGCTTGAGTAATTTAATATGTAGACGTAAATAAATGAATCTATATCGGAGAATTATTCCAATACTAGCTGATCCCGGTGCGAGCGTTGCTACGCCTGCAACTAAATGAATAAACATTACATAGAACTGACGCTTTTTTAATGAGTTTATTTTGAGTAATAAGGAGTTCAAACTTCTATCAGAACATTCTTGTTACCCAGACAATACACAGTTTGTGGCTTAGTTACCTGGATAATTCTCAGAATTGGTTGAAATTTGTGTTTGAAATCATCATAGAAACATTTCTTGCATTCAAAAAACCCGCATACCATTTTTGATTCCATTTGCTTGATTAGTTCTCAAGCTATGCAGAAATTTGTGTTTCATTTGTATGCGAGCCGGAAGGGGGAAGCGGTCTCAAACAATCATAAGAACCTTCCCCAGCCCCAAAACTACCTGCATACATATTTTCACTCCGATCGGTTAGACAGAAATCCATTTTAGTATAAATAAAAACCACATGCCAAATGTGGTTTCATTTGCTTGAATAGTTCTCGAGTTATGCAGAAAATTGCGTTCCATTTGTATGAGAGCCCCCCCTTTCAGAGGGCAAAGGGGTCTCAAAGCACCATAGAAATATGTCTGACCTTCAAAAAAATCCACAACCCAAAATTGATTACATTTGCTTTATTAGGTCTCGAGTTATGCAAGAATTTGCGTTTCATTTCTATGGGACCCCCCTCATTAAGAGGGCAGAGTGGTCTTAAACCACCATAGGAATATGTCTCTCCTTCAAAAAATTTCACATGCCAAAGTTGATTCCATTTGCTTTATTAGTTCTCGAGCTATGCAGAAATTTGTGTTTCATGTGTTTGAGAGCCCGCCCGCTCTCTCTTCAGAAGGCGGAAGAGTCTCAATGACCATAAAATCATTTCTTTCCTTCAAAAACCTCCATATGCCAAATTTGGTTCAATTTGCTGGATTAGTTCTCGAGTTATGCATTAATTTGTGTTTCATTTGTATGGGAGCTCCCCCCCTTTAGAAAAAGGAGGGGTCCCAAATTAGCATTGAAACAGTATTCATCTACAAAAACCTCCACATGCCAGATTTGGTTCAATTTGTTTGGTTAGTTCTCGAGTAATACAGAATATTGTATTTCATTTGTATAGGAGCCCCTCCTTTTCAGGGCGAAGAGGAATCTGAAACCATCATAGAAACCTTTCTTGCCTTTAAAACCTCACACATGCTAAATGTGGTTTCTTTTGCTTGGGGTCTCAAACCACCGTAGAAACATTTCTTGCCTACAAAACCTCCACATGCCATATTTGGTTCCATTTGTTCGATTAGTTCTTGAGTTATGCAGAAAATAGTTTTTCATTTGCATGGGAGCCCCCCTTTCTAAAAGTGGGAGGGGTGTCGAACTATAATAAGATCCTTTCCCTGACCCAAAAACCCCTGCATACAAATTTGTATAGCGGTAGGGATAGTTCTCATGTTTGGTTTAAATTTGTGTTTCGTATGTATGGTATCCCCCCTTTTTCTGAGTGAGGAGAGGTCTTAAATTACCACAAAAACATTTATTGCCTTCAAAAACTCACACACACCAATTTTGGTTCCATTTGCTTGATTAGTTCTCGAGTTATGCAGGTATTTGTTTTTCATTTGCATGGGATCCCACCCTTTCTAGAAGTGGGAGGGCTCTCGAACTATCATAAGATGCTTTCCCGGACCCAAAAACCACTGAATACAAATTTGCAAAGCAGAAGGTATAGTTATCATGTTTGGTTGAAATTTGTTTCATTTGTATGAGAGCCCCCCTTTAAAGAGGGAGGAGGGGCTTTGAACCACCATAAAAACATTTTATGCCTTAAGAAACTCGTCCATTCTAAATTTGGATTCATTTGCTTGATTATTTCTCGAGTTATGCAGAAATTTGGGTTCCATTTGTTTGAGAGCACCCCCTCCCCCTGGTTCCTCCTCATATGACGGAAGAGTCACAAATCACCATAGAAACATTTCCCTCCTTCAAAAACTTCCGCATGCGAAATTTGGTTCCATTTCTCTTATTAGTTCTCGAGTTATGCAAGGATTTGCGTTTCATTTGAATAGGTTCCCCCCCTTTCAGAAAGGGGAGGGGCCTCAAATCAACATAGAACAATTCTTTGTCTTCAAAATCCACCACATACTAAATTTGGTTCCATTTGCTTGATTAGTTCTCGATTCATGCAGAATAGTGTATTTCATTTGTATCGGAACCCTCCCCCCCCCCCCCCTTAAGGATGGGAAGGGGTCTCAAACCAACATAGTAACATTTTTTGTCTTAAAAAACCACCACATGCTAAATTTTGTTCCGTTTGCTTGATTAGTTCCCGAGTTATGCAGAATATTGTATTTTATTTGTATGGGAGCCCCCCTTTTATGACGGGGAGGGGTTCTCAAGCTATCATAAAAACCTTTTTTGCCTTAAAAAACCACCACATGCTAAAATTCGTTCCGTTTGCTTGATTAGTTCCCGAGTTATGCAGAATATTGTGTTTTATTTGTATGGGAGCCCCCCTTTTATGACGAGGAGGGTTCTCAAGCTACCATAAAAACCTTTTTGCCTTCAAAAACTCACACATGCTAAATTTGGTTTCTTTTGCTTGATTAGTTCTCGAGTTGTGTAGAAATTTGTGTTTCATTTGTATGGGAGCCCCCTTTCCAGTGAAGGGAGGGTCTCAAACCATCATAAGAACCTTCTCCGGCCCCAAAAATCTCTGCATACAAAATTTCACGCCGATCGGTCCCTTCCGCTCGCAGAGTTAAATCGTGACAAAGGAAACCACAACTCATTTTTATTATATAGATGGTTGTGATGAAATCCCGAATTTTTCTTCAAATTCCTCTGACCATATTATAAGCACTCTGTTTGCTAACCTGAGTGGTCATTGTGTTCCACCATTTCTTCATCTCTGTTGCATCCCAAGGCACCTATCCGCACCTATTCAGCTTCTGTTCGACAACTGACCAATATTTCTCGATGTCCTTTTCTAAGAAATTCAACCCATTCCCAAGTAACAATATTTTTTTTTTTCCAACCATATAGCACTCCTCCCGGCTTTGTTGATAATTCAAAGCTGTTTTGTCCAAGGCTGTTTTGTCCACCAACACCTCCTCTATGCATCTTTACAGCCAAAATGTGTTCAAAGTGGCCCATGTGCAAACACATGTATAAGACCTTAACAAAACCATAAACATTTTGAAAATTTTCTAGTGAAAGATGTTATGACCACTTCAGAACCTTCATAAAACCTATTTGCTGCCATCAAAACCAGCACAGAGCCAAATGGCCACAGCTGTCAAACTTCACTGTGATCTCGTGGTAGGTTTTTGTGTTTCTACTATGTTCGATTCTCTGCTCTTCTGATTCATTTTACAGTAAATAATATCGCAGAAAAAAAGCTCTAGTGCTGCGGGAAATTTCGATTGATAGCAAAATATCCAAAACAAATTGAGTTTTTTTATAGATTATCAGCCGAAAATAAATGCGCTTCGGAGATTATGCGAGTTTACATCAACAAAACCGAAATTGAAATAAATATATTCGATAAATTAATCATGAATTTCCTGAAAATTTATGGAATTCATTAAGGTTATCAAAAATAATGTCAAAATCGGTCTCTGACCTGCAGTTCATTTGTATTACATTTAAAATTTGGAATTTATGTTTCCACAATTCAATTATTTCATAAATTTCAATATGGCGATTGGATGAAATCACAGTTTTGCCAAAAAGCCAAATTATCTTCGCAATGGCTACTTTAAAACTTTTTGGTCATTTGGTGACTTTCCTCAATGCCAATTTGCCGTTCAATGCATATACTGGAGGCAAACTGGTTTTAAAATGCGTTTTCAACTGACCATAATAAGATCATTTAAATGAGTCCTAAAACGGCATTTCAAAACAACATTCTACAAGTTCATAAAATCAAAATAAAACCCTTGATAGGAGCAAAAGGAATTTTAGAAGACAAGGTTTTAAGATCGTTGAAAAGAAACTGTGTAGGTTTGCTACACAAACCTGACTTAAATTTGAAACCTTATGGCACATCTTACTACAATAATAAAACCAAATTGGTTTCTAATGGCTTTTATACAACTTTAATAAAACTTAATAAAGCTGTATGGTTTTTTCAATATAATTTGGGTTGTCTTATACAACTGCTTCAGTGTTGTGGAAGATTGAGGCCAAATAAGGCTTTATTGTAAGGTTCAAATTTGAGTAAATGAAAAAATGTAACTGAGATTAACTAGTCGACCAATCGAAAACTTCCATCTGATTTGAGTCGATGTTTTTGTTTTGTCGACTTGTCAATCCAAGTTACATTAACTCAAAATTGAGTGACTCCACTTATGAAGAAAGTGAGTCAAAAACGACTCTGAGCTGAGTTAAAATGGCTGGCTATGTACGTACACCTTTCGGGGGAGAGGGGGTGGCTGGGTTTGACCAAAATCTACGCTCCATACAAAATTTCAAAAAAAAAGTATGGAGAAAAGTCTACGAAGGGGAGGGGGGGGGGTGGACTGAGATTTTCAATACTGGATCTACCTGGTTTATGAACAGGCCCTCACGCTTAAGTCTCGAGTTCGAATATCACTCCCGGACGAGTTACGAAAATAACGAAAAGATATTCGTGTGCCTACAACGGGAGATGAAACTGACTAGGGCTGAAAATCTCTATAATAAAGGAATGAAACGAAACATGATTTTTAAATGAGTACTCCATCTATATATATAAAAATGAATATCTGAATCGAAAACTACTGAGCCGATTGGCGTGAAATTTTGACTGAAGGGGTTTTCAGGGCCAGGGAAGGTTCTTATGATAGTAAAGACCCCTCCCATCTCTGAAAGATAGGGCTCCCATACAAATGAAACACAAATTCCTGCATAACTCGAGAACTAATCAAGCAAATGAAACCAAATTTGGCATGTGGGATTTTTTGAAAGCAATGATTGTAAAATGGTTTGAGACCACTCTTTCTTCAGGAAATGGAGGGGGGGCATGACGAAAGAACACAAATTTCAACCGAACATAAGAATTATCCAGGTTGCTAAAACACAAAACGTGTGTTTCTCGGGTAAGAAGCTTGTGTTAAATAAAATGTTTAAATTATTGAATTTTATTGTGCACTAGCTGAACCCGGTGCGAGCCTTGCATGGTTTATGGTTTTGGTTCTGAATGAATCTGGCTTAAATATTTTCGTTTGCTTGTGTGTGTTATTTATGCAAAAAAAATAAAAGGTTTGAATCATTAATTCAACCCTTGCACCGGTTGTTTCTAACGGTTTTGCTTTCCGCGTGGAAACATTTCAAAGACAAACGAAGCCGTATCCTGTCAGTTTGTGCGTAATTTTCTCTTGCAAAACCTAAGATTAACTTCTTGTTCATAATGTAGCACTGAGAGTAACTCAACCAATTCTTGACTAAAAAGGAGTTCAAACTTCTAATATGCTTCTTACCCGAGAAATACACATTTTGTTTTTCAGTTGCATGGATAATTCTCATGTTTGGTTCAAATGTCTGTTTCATTGGTTTGAGAGCTCTCCTTCCCCCTCTCCAGAGGGAAGGCGTCTTGAACCACCTAAGAAAAAAATCCTGCCCAAAAACCCCCACATGCCAAAGTTGGTTCTATTTGAAGAAATCCAATTCCAAGAACTCGACCTTCATAAAAATTTGTGTTTCATTTGTATGAAAGTTCTCCCCTTTCAAGCGGGAACGGAGCTTCGAATGATCATAAGAACATTCTCCGGCCTCAACAACCCCTACATATAAGTTTTCACAACAGTAGATATGATTCTCATGTTTGGTTGACATTTGCGTCTAATTTGCATGAGAGCCCGACCCATCCAGATATAGGAGGAGTCTCAAACCTCCATAGAAACATTTCTTGGTTCCGAAAACTCCCACATCCCATATTTGGTTGATTAGTTCTTAAGTTATGCAGAAATTTGTGTTTCATTGGTGTAGGAGCACTCCTTCCAGATGCGGGAGGGGTCTCAAACCATCATAAGAACTTTCCCCGACTCGAAAAATACCTGCATAAAAATAGCCATACCTGTTGGGATAATTCTCATGTTTGGCTAAAATTCGTGTTTCATTTGTATGTGAGCCCCTTCTTTCAAAGAGGAGGGGGGTCTCAAACCACTAGAGAAACATTTCTTGCCCACAAAAACCTTCACATGCCATATTTGGTTCCATTTGTTTGATTGGTTCTTGAGTTATGCAGAAAATAGTTTTTCATTTGCATGGGAGCCCCCCTTTCTAAAGCCGGAAGGGGTGTTGAACTATCATAAGATCCTTTCCCGGACCCAAAAACCCCTGCATACAAATTTGCATAGTAGTAGGGATAGTTCTCATGTTTGGTTTAAATTCGTGTTTCATTTTCATGGGTGCCCCTTTTTCCAGAGGGAGGAGGGGCTTTGAACCACCATAAAAACCTTTCATGCCTTAAAAAACTCGTCCATTCCAAATTTGGTTCCATTTGCTTGATTATTTCTCGAGTTATGCAGAAATTTGGGTTCCATTTGATAGTGAGCACCCCCCTCCCCCCTCCTTCCTCCTCATATGACGGAAGAGTCTCAAATCACCATAGAAACATTTCCCTTCTTCAAAAACTTCCACATGCGAAATTTGGGTCCATTTCTCTTATTAGTTCTCGAGTTATGCATGGATTAGTTTTTCATTTGAATAGGTTTCCCCCCTTTCAGAAAAAGGGAGGGGTCTCAAACCAACATAGAAACATTTTTTGTCTTAAAAAACCACCACATGCTAAATTTCGTTCCGTTTGCTTGATTAGTTCCCGAGTTATGTAGAATATTGTGTTTTATTTGTATGGGAGCCCCCCCTTTTATGACGGGGAGGATACTCAAGCTCCTTTAAAAACCTTTTTTGCCTTCAAAAACTCACTCATGCTAAATTTGGTTTCTATTGCTGGATTAGTTCTTGAGTTGTGTAGAAATGTGTGTTTCATTTGTATGGGAGCCCCCCTTTCCAGTTAAGGGAGGGAAATCAAACCATCATAAGATTATTCTCCAGCCCCAAAAATCTCTGCATACAAAATTTCACGCCGATCGGTCCTTCCGCTCGCGAGTTAAATCGTGACAAAGGAAACCCCAACTCATTTTTATTTATATAGATTATGGTCAGTTGATAAAGCATTTTAAACCCTTTTTGCCTCCAGTAAATGCATTAAACGGTAAAATGCCATTGAGGGTCACTAATTGGCCAAATAGTTTTATAATAGCCATTGCAAAGATAAATTGGCTTTTTGTAAAAACAGTGATTTTATTCAAACGCCATATTGAAATAAAAAGATATGATTAAAATGGGGAAAAATAAATACACAAAATATTAAATGTAATGCAAATGAACTGTAAATCGGAGATGAATTTTGGCATTCTTTTAAATAACCTGATTAAATTTCATCAATTTACAAGAAATTCATGATTAATTTATCGAATATATTTGTTTCAATTTGGTTTTTTTTGATGAATTTTCGCATAATTTCCGAAACGCAAAAATTTTCAGCTTTTATCGTGTCAGTATTCACCTTAAAATTAAATGCGCATACAATTTGGAGCATGATACACTTTATAATACTAAATTTGTTGCCGAGATTTTGATATAAACATAATGTCCTGGAACACTAGGTCGTTTTTCCTGGATATCATTTATTGTCTAACAAATCAGAACAGCAGAGAATCGAACAAAGCAGAACAACAAAAACCGATCACGATATCACCGTGAAGTTTGACAACGGTGGACATTTGACCTTATGCTGGTTTTGTGGTGGTCACAACATCTTTCATTAGAACATTTTCAAAATCTCTATGGTCTTATAAAAGCCCTACAACCGTCTATAGGGTAGTAGCTTACACACATTCGGACATATTTTGGCTTTGAAGATGCATAGAGGAGGTGTTGGTGGACAAAACAGTTTTGAATGTATTTTTATCAACAAAGCCGGGAGGAGTGCTATACGGCTGGAATAAAGCTTCTTTGGAATTTGATGTGTCCAACGAAATTTCGTGTGAAAATTGATAAAAATGTTGCTGAAATCATTTAGGGAGTCTGCTCTTTCGAGAACCCGTGAATAAAAATGATTTAAAGAGTTCAAAAGTGGTCGTGAAGTAGCAGAAGACTTGCCTCGTTCCAGATGCTCTTCAAAATAAAATACCAACGAAAACGTGGCAATTATTAAGAAAACTGCTAGAAAATTGCTGTCTTGCTGATAGATGACTCAAAATCTCATAGGCAACCGTTCTGCACCTTTTTGTTATACATTGGTCATAATGGATAACAAGATCTTCATGATGCAGGACGACAATAGCTGACAGGGGAACGGGAACTTTCCGTCCCCCACCAAGGAGGTAACCGTTTACGTGAGATATATCTTCCACTTCAAGTTCCTGAAGAAGGAAACATCCAAGCCACTTTTCTTTCCTTGAGGGCTTACGGTGAATAAGGAGATAAACAGTACAAAGTGCCTGCCGGAAGTGGCCGCCTTCATCATGAAGTATTACGCGTAGGAGCTTGTGATCTTTTTGCCAGACCCGGCTGTAACCGATCGAATGTTTTTGGACGAATCACAAACGGAGGATTTACTTCACTAATTTTGTGACCAAACCGGAGGAGCAGTTGATTAACGATCAGCCTCAAAAGAGCTGAAGATAAGGTCATATTTCCGTTAACCACGGTTCTGGTTACCTGTTAGGGCATTGAATCATGTTTTTAGAAGGCCTACTAATGCTGCATTGAATAATCTTTTGTTGATTAAAAAAAATCACGCCTTCCGAAATAGGTCAACTTTTTAAAACGATTGAAAAAAATACGCAAAAAAAGTTTCCCGACAAACATATAACTCGATGCGGTGGGATTTTCACATCTGTTTTGGAAGAAATCAGCAAAAAACCATCAGTTGTATTGGCTCTGCAAATCGTGCTCAACTCTGATGAGGGATATGCGTGTTCACAGCTCAATTCGGTAAACCTACGATTCTGGTCAAGAAGTTGTTCTCGCATAACAAAATCGTCGAAAGCCTAAAGTTGGAAATCGTAAAAGAGCTGAAACCAGAATAAACGTTTGCATTAAAATAAATTGACTTTTTTTGGATGGTGATAAAAAAAATCTAAGACAGAATGTTGCTTTTGATGAATTTCCCATGGAAGGTAATTATTTAATCTTAACTGGAACATTTGCCATGGCGGACCAAACAATGCGGTTAGGCATGTTTTTCAGTTCTTTCTTCGTTTTATTTATCAATTCCTCCTCAGTTTTCGCGAAAATATTGTTGGTTAGATCTTACGCCTCAGGTTGGCCCAGAAATTCTCGATAAGACGCAGCTGTGGGTGGGTTAGCCGACTTGGGTATCACTTCAATATTCAACCGCTCCATCTCCTCCAAAGATCGCTTCGAGTAGTGGACCGACACCAGATCCGACCAGAACACCGCGTCTTCGCCCTTATGGACGCAACTTCCGAGGAACTTGGTGTGTGAAATGAACTTCACCTCGGAGCTCACTTCCTTCGTGGGGAAAGTAAAATACGAAGTGCCCTGCCATTCGTTGCCATACAGGGTGAGATAGGTCTCGTCGTCCATCACCACCATTACGTCTTGATTCGCCGGGAAAATCGAGTTGACCATCTTATTCAGCCGCTGCTGCTGCGTCATTGCCTGCAGCTCCGAAATCAGAGGACGTGGCTTCCGCTTCCTGACATGTATGATCATGTTTGCCAGGTACTTTTTCACTGTTTCGCCGGTTGAGCCTCCCGGCCAAGCGCACCGTCCGGAACCAGGCTTTTTTTCGATGCTCTGATTGTGTCTAATAGTGTCAAGATGTTGTAGGCGTAACCGGCGTTCACAAAGCGCCGCACGATGTCCGTTTTCAACGCGACGGGGTGCCGTTTGTTGAACGCGCTTGCTTCTGAATGGAGTTGTTTCACTGTTTTTGCCATCACAGTTAGAGTTCGACTGATAGAGCTGTCAAATTTTGTCTGCTGACTCATGGGTTACTATGATTGATGCTGCATGGAAAGTTTTGTGCGGGTGAAGGTGAACCCGCAAAAAAATTCTATGAAAAAATAATGAATGTTGTTAAACGTATATTAATAGTTCAGACAGAGAAGACGTCGCTATTTCCTAGTCCGGCTATTTACCGTATCAAATCGTACCTCATCGTGCATTAGCTATTATTTCGTTCGTCGCAGATGTATTTTATAGTATTACACAAATAGTGACTATCGACTTCGTCATCTAAACAGCATAGTATTGTCTTTTGTGTGGCTTAAAATCGGTTCCACTTGATCTCCATCAAGTGTACGATCGGCGACCACATCACCTCGTGGTGAAAGCAATCAGAGCAGTAGTGTTATACTATATCATCATAACACTGAACGATCCAAACTACAATACTGTATTTACCATACCAGTAAAGACCACTAGATCGAATAGTGTGTGTTGCCCATCTCTCTCAGTTATTGACCAGATCGGACAAGTAGCACGTGTTTATAGCTACGAAGAGAGAGACCAAAGCAAACGGAGATCAACTTCACTTTGGTTCGCTTTGGGATGGGTAGCAGTTGACTGTTATCATCGCCGTTTATCGGTTTTCTTTGCGAATGAGTGATCATGCGAACAGTGAGTAGGTGAAAATAGAGCTAAAGATGACATCCCCCAACGGGAGCGACCCGAAAGGGTCGTTGAGCCCAAGACTGCCGCTTTTCTTGGACCCACAAAACGAGTTTGGCAGCGTGATAATTCTGCAAATGACAGAACTGGATGGGGCAGATTTACCTATGGACCCGTATCTTTTCGGGAAAAGTGTTGAATTGGTAGTTGGAGAGTCCGCTGTTGAATCAGCATCGAGCGACCAAACAAAACGGTATTTCTTCGAGTTCGGAACCCCGCACATGCAGAAAAATCACTCAAAATGACGAAACTTACAGACGGCACACCAATCTCTATCTCGACTCACCCAACCCTCGATGTAAGCAAATATGTATTTTTTTCCGGATGCGATCCGCTATAAAGAAAAGAAATTTCTGGAAAAACTGCCTTCACAAAATGTGATCAAGGTCCAAAGGATTACCCGAATGGAAAATGGCCAGCGTGTTAACACCCCAACGGTTATCTTAACTTTCAATCAAACGACCTGTCCAGAGTACGTGAAAGTGAGACTTCTACGAGTCGATACCCTTCCGTTCTATCCCAATCCGCTTCTGTGCTACAGTTGCTTTAACTACGGTCACTCGAAGATACGATGATCTACACCAAGACGGTGCTTCGACTGCTCCGGCGAATTTCACGGTGATGATTTTCAAAAGCTCCCTTTCTGCTGCAATTGCAAAGGTGAACACCGTCCAACTAGTCGCACGTGTCCAATCTACCAGAAGGAAGTTGCCGTCGTCAGACTGAAAGTGGACAACAATTTAACGTACCGTGAAGCAAGAAGACGAGTCGAAGAGAGAAATGTTACATACGCCCAGGCTACCGCTCAACCTCGACTGGTTACTTCGAAGATAGAAGCGCTAATGAATAAAAATGAGAAAATGGATGAACTTATCAACAAGCTAATTGCAGACAATAAAAAGAAGGATAAAACGATTCTCAAACTTCTCAAGGACGTGAAGCAGAAGAACCAACAGCTGGAAAATTTGGTGCACAAAGTTGACTCTCTGCAATCCAACTTAGTCGCTCTGTCCAGCAACATCCAATGTACACCTAGAACATCAACTGGATCAGATAGCAGTACCAACCGTCAATTCAAAGTCATTGCGAGAACCGACAAAACCAAAGGAATCACGAGACCCAAGATCGAAGATAAACGCCTACGGCGATCAAATCGCCTCCAGAATGACTCACCGCATAGCAGAAGCCCACCTACAAAAACCGTAAAGCCTACTTCCAATATCGCACCAAATCCAATAATTGAATACGAACAAAAAGTAGTGGATATTTCCAACCCCGAGACCGCATCCGTGCACCCAAATCAACAAATTCAACATGCCCATCCCTAACAAGCCAGATAAGCTCGAACAACTTGCAAACTCAACTCACCACACTGGCTGTAGAAACAAATAGCAAACAAATGATCAATAAACATGCCAGCAGGGTTGGGAGTGGGGAGATAACAGTACCCTTCCCACTCCCACAAGAAGGAGAGCTGAGAGAAGGACCTGTCCGGAGAGCTTTTCTCCAACCCGTAGACGGGAAATCCCCAGTGCGGCCCACAAAGTCCAATGAAAAGTAAACAAAATGAGCCGATTGAAAACTCCTTCGGTCCTGTCAGTAACCCGCAACATCTTCCCCAACCCGGAAACCAACATCATCAGGGTTTCCATAGGTTTAGAAAACCGTAGGTCTTTCCCTGCACCAACCCTGGCCGAGGATGTACCACAAGCCTGTGATAAGCCCTCGGCGGCAGTTGATGTGGGGGGCCTGTTATCTCAGGCAAGTACATGAGTCAATTCTCCCAAGCTACCATATACATACCCGATCAATATTGCAGCTGTTGCTCAACTACGAAGTCACAATTTGAAAGCAACTATGCCATCCGGTAAACAGCCGCTTCCAGCATCGGTCTTATCTAAGCGAAGGTCACGATCGCTTATACCAGTGTCATCAGACTTCCTCAAGTAGTCGATCAACTTCACCGGCAATCACCATTTACGTTCATCAGATGCTCTATCTTCAACTGAACATACCAAAATAACTCGTATTGCGTTGCAATGGAACATCAATGGCCTGTTCAACAACCTAAGTGATCTTCAACTGCTAACTCGTGAACCCCCCCCGGTCTTTTGCACTACATGAGGTTCACTGTCGTGACTCAGAGGAATTCTCAACGAACAATTCCATTGGTATGTGAAATCTGGTGCAACACATTTCCTAAATGTTGCAATTGCGGTCGTCAAAACTACCCCTCATACTCTAAAGGGTGTATTCGATAAAAATGGGTGTATTCGATAAAAAAAAATCACAATTAAATTGATTATCGGATTTTCTTCAAATTTTCAGGGAATGAAGAACTACTAATGAGTTTTGATTTACAACATTTGTTTTATTTAATTTCGTCTCCCATCCCGAATGCCCGCACCTTCCTTTTCACTCCACCCATCAAATTTTGTACAACCGATTTTCCCAGTGTTTTTGTTGTTTTTACTCAAATTTTCTTCAATTCTAGCTCTGTTTTTATAGTTTTGGGATGTTTGCAAAGTTCCGTTTTCATAATTGCCCAGAATTTTTCAATTGGACGAAGTTCCGGTGAATTTGGTGGGTTCATATCCTTTGGCACAAAATTGACTCCGTTGGCTCGGTACCACTCCAATACGTTTCGAGCGTAGTGGCAGGATGCTAGATCAGGCCAAAACAGAGTTGATCCTTTGTGCTTCTTAATAAATTGCAAGAGACGCTTCTTAAGGCACTCTTCCGTGTAAATCGCACCGTTTATTGTCCCGGAAGTGATGAAGGGAGCACTTATTTCACCACATCCGCAAATCGCCTGCCAGATTAGAAACTTCTTTGCAAATTTCGATAGTTTCTTCTTTCGAATATCGAACATGATGTTTTGTTTTTCATTCCGGTTTGGGGCTTTTTGCACTTTGTAAACATGTAACCCAGCACGCTTCATGGTTTTCTGCACAAACCGACTGACACCTTAGACTTTTTAGCGACATCTCAAATTGACATGTTTGGACGGTTCTTGAATTGTTGTACGACTTTCCTGGCCATTTTACTGTCCATTGGACCACTTTACGACCACTCCTTCCTTCCTTTGGACACTCAGACGCTCCTTGAAGGTTCTTATTACACGACAACACCAGTTGTATTTGCAATTCCAAGCCTTTTAGCAATCCACCGGTGGGACGCCCCTGGATTTTGATTGTGAGTGCACAAAATTTTCTCACGGACAATTTCTTGTTTCGACGACATGACTGGAACTACTGAATGTATAACTATGAAACTTGGCAGATGTAAATAATACACTATGGATAAGATCTACTCAAATTTCTAGGTTTTTTACTCATACGATTCAAAAGTTACAGAAGATTTGCTGTGTGCCATTTTTATCGAATACACCCTTTAGTAAGAGAAAGTGTTTCCGTTTTACACAGATTATTTGTATTGCATCATACCACTCCACATTCACCAGAATTCTTTTGCCAGTGCTGCATCTGCGGCACTGCATCCATGCCAAATCCATCGATTTTCCAACTCAACACTCGCCGCAAAAGAATCGCAGTTTGCATTCAAATCTTGGAGTACTCTGTATCATCGATTTTCCCTGCCAATTGTGGAATCTCGCATAAAAATAGCAATCAGGTACATTCTCGCATCTGTGCAGGGGTGCGTCAGTCTAACAGGAGCAGGGTAAGCGTTTTCCCATTTTCCTATTTTCATCCGAGGCACGCGTGCAGTCTGTTTACCGCTCGTGGGTAAAATCGAGACAAATTCTATTATTCCGCGTTTTTTTCTCTCTTCCGGTAGAGCTTCCAGAGGAAACGACCACGACGACGACATAAAATTCAAATAAACATCTGATTCCTGGGCAAAACTGCTTTCCACGATTCCTTCGGAAATCGAACACAGTTTCCATCTGATCTCCAATCTGGATTGTTGGGAAAATTGAAATCAGCAAACATTTTCAAAATCATAATAGGATTATATCAGCAATGTTCTTGCATTTGACGACTGCATTGCTCGTAACCGCAAGACTGTCCTATGTGCTTTTTTTTAATCAAATTTGACGTCAATCGCGATCTTCAAGCTACATCTGCAAGCAATATGATTCAATATGGTTTTTGGTCATATATGAGATAATTCGACAACAGTTCATTTTTCCATTTCCTACTTGGGACTGACTTGCAGTTACCGGCAGTGCAGCGCTGAGATGAAACGCCAATATGTTGCACTTGCGACCACACTTTTCTTCCTGACAAAGGGATCAGAGCCCGACGACGATGACGACAACCAATCCCTGTTGCCCCATCCACACAAACAAACACACACACACACACCCGTCCCCAAGTGCCACGCCATCCATTCTCCGATAATGATGAAGTTGATGAACGGTGGGTGGGACAGCCTGTCCTCCCCCATGGCTAAATGATATATGAGCTTCCACATTTCCGCTGCCAAATCGACCGGTTTTCTACTTGGCATGGTTCGCCAATCGCAACTAGAGACTGCTGTTGCCACAGTCACTAGCCGATCCCTACCGTTGGAAAGCACGAGATAATCATGGATTCGGCTCGATTTATGACTCATGTGTTCGGTACGGACCGGCGGCAGCCACCACGAAGGCTGCTAGATTTTCGATTCGTCATGAATATTAATGATTGGTTTTGTCTAACCAGCAGCCTATGCCAATCCGAAAAAGCATGTGGGTGGACGTTTCTCAGCGCGGATCCATTATGAGCTTGTTGTGTGTGGGGGGGTCGAAAATTCCATTACAACAACAATTGCTGGATACGGATCTCATCTAGATATTCAGAAACGTGGCAGTATTTCCACATGGTATACTTTTAATTTCCATCTTTTTCAGCACAGCCAGCCGACAAAGGCGGAATGGTTTGTGGAACATATGGGTAAACTGGGAATGTTCCCGAACGCAATATGGTTGGTGAACAGTAAATTGGATGTTGATTTATCATTTCGCTCGCCTTTTTGTTTGTACTTGGTCCATAATTACGGGACGAACTTGAATTCATTTATATGTTAAGGTAAACGATGATGAAATTAATACTGGACTTATTCAGCTTTAAAGCGTTGACTCACTAGTGTGTCCGTAATACCGTTCTCCTCAATTCCACAATGTCCAGGAGTACAGTATAAAGTAGCTTCATTCTACCTGGTCAATTTACTTGATATGATATAAGAATGCATTTGGAACAATGTTGGATATTGTATCATCTCATGTGGTCACGATCAAAATTGATATTTTTTTATACTATCGTATTAAGAGTTTTCGTGTATTCTAGAAAGTTTTTAGTAATTTGTGTGCATTTTTTTCTTAAATCTTCAATCCTAAATGAGTGCTTCCAAGCAACAGCACGACAAAATATACAGTTACGGAAAACCAAACTACAGACTCAGCATTATGTTGCGTGGCCACGAGCTGACCACGCAATCACACCGGATAGCAACAACACCGATCGACCGAACGAGGTTCATCGAACAACAACACATCAGCGGATTCAGCGTTATGCTTAGTAGGCAGAAGTAGGGCATAAGTAAGACCGCTGAAGAAATAATAGTTCAGTTCAATTTTAGCATTAAGAGTGAACATTGTAACGAGTGTAAACAGTTTTGATAATAAATGTTTTTTTTCTAAAGTTCTGAGCAAAGTCTCATAATTATACAAATGAAGCTTTGCACAGCTTTGCATATGATTAAAAATGTATTTTTTTTTCTGCATCGATTCTTCATTATAAGCCACTTTCCAAAAAGGCCTATGTAAAAATGAAATTGATGTTTTAGATTAATTTTACTCTGAAAAAGGTTCGTTTAATCGAAAAACCAAACAAAAATATGGTTTTCAAGAAAAAGGGAAATTTGTCCGAAAAAATAATATATCTCAAAATGCCCATTTGTTTCATTTAAATTTTATGAGGGAATAAAGTTGAAACATCTTCTTCAACAACTTTTTTTTTTACTATTCCTTTATTATAGAGGTTTTCAAGGCCAGCCTTCACCTCTTTTAGAAAGAGAAACATATAGTTATAAAGGAGTAAAATTTAGTTCATTAAAATGCTAGAGTATAAGTTAATGTTTTGCAGGAAATTTATGAGTTTTGTTTCTTCTACTGGATCATTTGAAGGATACTATTGATACTGGTGTGAAGAGTCAAGCTGACTCTTGTTGCTTCGTATTGGGGACAGTTAACTAGTATATGTTCAACGGTTATTGGTACAACGCAAATAGAACAGGTTGGTTTAGGCTTAATTGATATATAATGCGGGTGGGTTGTTCTGGTATGACTCACTCTCAGCCGAGACAATGTTTGTTGTCCTCTGCGATCCTCACGGTCGTTCTACTGTTCAAAATCAGCTTTGATCTTTCTAAGGAAAATATCTCGGTTTAAAAGCCACTGTAGTTGCCACGTACGATGAACACCACGTATAATCGCGCTGCGTACATCGTGTCCAGGTACTTGAAGGTTCCACATTGTCGAGCCTCTTTCTAGGGATGCTAGACGGTCTGCTTCTTCGTTGCCCTTTATGCCACAGTGTGCTGGTATCAACAGAGCGTAGTGTGAGAGTGAATCCGTGCTTCGATTAACTGTATCAGTGGATGCATTTGTTTGGGGTTTTCCAAGGCTGACAAAACACTAACTGAATCCGATAGAATTTTTGGATCGTTGATTTTCATGAGGGCAAGATGGATAGGGGCGGCCTCTGCAGAAAATACGGATAGTTCATAAGGAACTCTTCGTGCGATATGAAGTGTGGAACTGTAGACTCGTGGGTACTGTACTTGCTGTTCAGTAGGTTGTTGAGTCCAGCGGAGATTTAAGTGGACGAGTCCCTGGCACGGACTGCACTCTTTATTGTCCAGTCAATATTGGGTCCAGTCTGGCTCCATCGGTGGTCTCCAACCCGATAGACTTGCGCTACTGTCCATGGTGACATACTTCCTGATAAGATTTTTGTCTTTTTCAAGGATGAATATATTTTCAGAATCTGCCGTTCCTTATCTCCAGGTAACTTATAGTTCTAGAGGCTGCTGTAATCGTTATTATAAATGGAAACGAAAGGCTACCAGCTTCTACACATGAAGCGAGGCTGGGTGAGCTAGGAAGTAACCCTGAGGTGATTCGTATTATCTTGTTGTAAACTGGACTGAAAGCTAGAATCATGTCTTGGTATGCTCGAATTGTGATTTCCAGCCCATAAAGCAGTTTGCTAGTGAGCCAACTGTATACAGTGATTTGTGGTTGTTGGTCTTGTGTCTTCCGGTAATTGCTTTTAATAGGCGGATTCTGCATTCCACCTCCTTTTGTGTGAGACTGAAGTGACTTCGGAATTAACATTTGCGGTCAATAGTCACTCCGAGGATTTGCAACTCTTTTTAAACCGTATTTGCTTCCCTGCAACTGTCACGGGGCTGTTCCATGAATGGAGCACAACAATGCGAGATTGAACATTTTTTTGCTGCCATGGTAGAGCCAACTTTACCTGCCCATTTTGCGACTGCTCTCACGGCAGCTTGCAGTTTTCTTCGGATATATCGACATGTAAGTCGTTTGCTAGAGCATCATCGATGGTTTGACCCAGTGCTGCGAGATAAGATCCAGTTCCTCTACCCTTCAGGAAAGCATGTTGCCGTTGATCCAAGAGGTTCCGCTGTCTGAGAACGGTAGCAAGGCGCCTGTTTACCATACCTTCCATGATCTTCGAAGCACAATTTGTGAGGGCTATAGGGCGATAATCCCGGGGTCAGTCGATCCAATTTTCTTTTTCGGTATCGGAACCACCAAACTATGCTGCCAGTTTTTGGTCCATATCTGGTTGATACTATCTACGAAAGAGGTTTTAACACGCAACGGAAGCCGTTTCAGAAGGAGATAGCTGATATCATCTGGTCCTGCAGACTTCCCTTGAGCGGAATCCATTGCGTACAATAGTTCGGTGATTGTGAAGGGTTTGTCACACTCGTTTACATCATTAGGTACCTCTAGGCTCGTGGGTGTGCAATGCACTTTTGCTTGTGCCAATAGAAAGTTCTGATCATATGCTGCGTTGGATGAGAGTTCCGAGAAGTATTGTCCAAAGGCATTCAACACGAAGCTTGGATCCCGTAATGCGACGTCTTTTTGACGAATTCCAATTCCTTGTGCCCTTTTTTTGTCGCTCAATGCATTTACAAGTCGCCACATTTTGGTGGTTGATTGGCTGCTGTCAAAACCCTCGAAAAATGTTTCCTAAGACTTGCTTTTTGCACTTCGAGTAACGTCCTTACATTGGTTTCTCAGCCGTTGATATTGTTCATGGATTTCCTTCCATTCCGGATGGGTTATTGGGGTGCGTTTGAGCTTCCTTAGAGCCTTTCTGCGAGCTTTCACTGCCGCTTTTGTGTCTTCATTCCACCAGTGTAAGGCTTTTGAGCCTGCTTGTTCTAGGCAGCGTCCTGAATTATCTTACACAGCTCTTCAGGACTATAGGTACATTCCGGAATCACCAGAGTAAGAATATTTTTTTTCGAAGCCTTCCCAATTACTTTCTTCAATGCGCCATCAGGATCGTCTAGTCGTTTCTGGCGGAGTATCGTTACTTTGAATTTCGATCGGATAGTGGTCGCTACCCATTGGATCTGTATGAATGGTCCATCTGAGAAGTCGGACTATCTCACTGGATAATAGTGAGACGTCTATGCAAGATGTGCATGGACCACGCAGGTAGGTTGAGCTGCCATCATTAAGCACGATCAAATCATTCTTCTCGGCGAAGTTGAGAATTAATTTTTTTTCATAATCATTTATTTGTATAGGCTCAATCCAATTAACTTTACAGAGCCAAATTTTCATATTTTTATACATCATTTATTTTAAAACTAAAGTTAGGAGGATAGAGCCGATTACTCGAGATTAATAGGAATTACAAATTATGGATGGGAAAGAAGTTGAGAATTGCGGTACCTTTGTTGTCGGTTTTTCCCGAACCCCATGCGTAGTGATGACTATTCAGGTCTCCTAGTATTATATGTATACGGGTTTTCTAGCTGTTTCAATTAGATTTATAGCATTAGATTATGCCGTTCTGCAGAAGGAATATGGAGACGATAGTATGCTGGAATAGTAGATCGATTTAAGCAGCGAGCGCTATGAGAGGGGTATCTAGTGGTACTAAAGGGTGTATTCGATAAAAATGGCACACAGCAAATATTCTGTAACTTTTGAATCGTATGAGTAAAAAACCTAGAAATTTGAGTAGATCTTATCCATAGTGTATTATTTACATCTGCCAAGTTTCATAGTTATACATTCAGTAGTTCCAGTCATGTCGTCGAAACAAGAAATTGTCCGTGAGAAAATTTTGTGCACTCACAATCAAAATCCAGGGGCGTCCCACCGGTGGATTGCTAAAAGGCTTGAAATTGCAAATACAACTGGTTTTGTCGTGTAATAAGAACCTTCAAGGAGCGTCTGAGTGTCCAAAGGAAGGAAGGGAGTGGTCGTAAAAGTGGTCCAATGGTCAGTAAAATGGCCAGGAAAGTCGGACAACAATTCAAGAACCGTCCAAACATGTCAATTTGAGATGTCGCTAAAAAGTCTAAGGTGTCAGTCGGTTTTGTGCAGAAAACCATGAAGCGTGCTGGGTTACATGTTTACAAAGTGCAAAAAGCCCCAAACCGGAATGAAAAACAAAACATCATGTTCGATATTCGAAAGAAGAAACTATCGAAATTTGCAAAGAAGTTTCTAATCTGGCAGGCGATTTGCGGATGTGGTGAAATAAGTGCTCCCTTCATCACTTCCGGGACAATAAACGGTGCG
>JASCZW010004017.1:0-84663 GCA_034211315.2 Aedes japonicus | reverse complement strand
ACACCCAGAAATTCTACACAATAACGAATCGTAGAGTTTGCGGGCCCGTGGTTTCACGGACGTGGCCATGTTTTGGGTTCTTTTTCGGTTTTTCTGCTTCCGGTATGTTTTAAGCCCTGTTTTTTGGCACGCATGCGACGTTACGCTGACGAGGTCCCTAATTTTTCGCAACTTCCCGAACGGAAGTCGCTGGTTTTCGCTTGTAGGCATCCCTGATCTTTTATCGATATCCGGACTAACAGGACCGGATTTCCGACCTCTCTTCAGCGCATCTTCAAACGTACACTGTTCTCTATATTTTCGAATCGCAGATCGTACCGCTCCGACGCGTACACTGTCTTCCTTGGCCAATTTTCTCAAGGAGGAGTCCGCTTACAGTTCACCATTTGTGCACGATACTTTTCGTTGCTCCGGAGTAAGACCAGCGCATTTTGATAGGTAACACAAAACTTAGCACTTTTTTGATGCTTTGTCATTGTGAAATGTGCAACAAAAAGGATGCAGCAAAACAAGTTGATATATTTCATTATATTCAAAGTGACAGTTAAAATAAGGTGTGCTTATACTTTCTGGAACACTCGTTAATCAACAAGGGGATAGTTGAATAAGCTACGCTTCGTTTCTGACCCATGGAAGCTGTGAATTTAGCGGAATACAGTATTTACTGCACACTAGAAGTCACACTAGCCAAAATGTCATGTAAATTTCCGTCCCTTGAGACCGACAAATGCAAGCGTCCTTTAGTGTATAAGAATAGGTTGAAAGAGATGAGAAAATATGTTCCGTCGACTACATTTTTCGTCGAATTGCGTATCCGTCAGGTTTCAGGAGACATAATTTTACACGGAAATCTTTCTTTACGTTCTCTGACTTTTTACAAACATGAATTACGTCTCGTGTAAAATTCATAATTTTTAAGTATGTGTGCAATAATATTGCTGCTCCGTTATTGCCTGTTCAGCTGTAATTACACAGAGAACCAACAGATGATGTTTGAGACTAACACACATCCCCAATGTGTAAAAACTGGTGATCCCAAACTAAGCCAATAACGGCACCGGCCTCTACTCGGATACAGGTCAAATAAGCCGAGAAAATCTCTGCACTTCCACGAGAAATCACTGGGATATAGGATACCATGGTTGGGTGGCAGCAGGGTTTGTTTTAGTTAACGATAAGCTGTTTAGAGAAACATTTAGATATAAGTGCTGATTCCTGATTTGAACCGATTTATATCAACAGTAAGGGATGTTATTGGGCACTCACAAAGTATAACGGTGATTTTTCGTTGGGAAAACAAAGTAATTTTCAATCATGCTGGAAAGTCAATTTGGACCGACGAAAGATGAGGAAGGCGGGTCAGATACAGGCTGCTTCTCTACAACTTTGGACAACTGATGCCCCTGGAGCCACTCTCAAAGTGTGATGATGGTTTTCAATTAGGATTTGATTAGGTAGTTCGTGCAAATGCTTAAGATTTTGGATTTATTTATGCCAACAGTGGTTTATTTGTTGCAAAGCATGGTGGCCTAGCGAGTTTGTCGGGTTAATTATATTGATCGCGAATAATTATGACCCTCATCATCAGCAAGTATGGGAAAATTCATTCATTAATTGGATTGAACCTGATATTTATTTATCATTGGTTCTGCCTCGAACAATCACCATAGTGAAGATACAACTTTCAATAGTGAGAGAATGAGATGAATTATTTTACAATACATCGAGCACTGAGCACTGAGTGAACGGGTAGTTATAGTGAATGGTAAAGAAACTCTCAGAAGTGAATCAATCACCTGTAAAAGTACGTAGAAAACAAATTCTGAATGAGTCATACTCCACTCACTCATCGGATGCATTCTCTGATTCAGTTCAAGCGTAGCACTATTCATGTTTTCTTTTGCGCTTTTCTTCATTTTTGAAGCAAGCGAACTGTAAAAAGTTAATTTTTGTTGTTGACCATACAAAACACAAATAGCAATTCGAGCAACACAAGTAGCAATAGTTTTATTATAGTTATATACGGTTTCCATAACCATTCTGGAGCATCGCAAACGATCCAGATTCGCCGAACAAAGTAAGGAATACAGGTAATTCAATATACAGATTTATGTGTTATCCATGCATCTGTTTGATAGAAACATTGATTTTGTAATAGTCGAGTAGAAATGCAACTTTTCAGTCCATCAATCCTCGTAATCCATATTTTGGTTTGGCATTATACGATCAATAATATTAATCCTAGTATATATTGTCATTAACTTCCATCGTGTGGGGAAGAGTAAATCAATCTAAAAGCGGTTGACAGAACTGCAACGCTAACCGGATTTTTTAAGAGCAACGACTAATATACAAATGGCACATTTCTAGACTGACGCTTCAAAACACTGAACGTGTAAGTGTAGGGGGTAGCCTGACAGTTTGATATTTTCCATGCAATGGGTTACAGTTAGAAGCGTAACGAGTGGATGGAGGTATTTGAAATCCACTTTTTTCCGTCAAGTAATGTATGAGCGGACTAAAGCATTCGAAAATAAAAATTCAAACGTCGATGAGGCATAATTCTCAGCTCACTCACGTAAACTAACACCACTATCAGAAACGGTAAAGATTTTCCAGTCCCCAACTAGATTGTGGTGGTAATTAGCGTGGACGAGTTGAGTTTTGCAACATTCATGTATGAATAAGCTGATTCATCTTTATGAAACGTATATGCGTAAGTTTTAGTATATATTGTATATAAGCTGTAAAAGGGGTCATAGAAGCATATTAGAGTGCAGAACCTTGATAAGTAGATTAGTTTTTATGTGATATTTTTTGAAATTCAAGATAGTTTTTATTAATCGAAAACAGTATATTTTTCACTGCGTCAATTTAATTCGTAGTAGTTTAGCAACTACACAGCAACCAAGCAAAAAAAAAAATCTTAAAAATCCTAAAATTAAATTTCGCTGCTCAAAGCTTTAGACACCTTTTCCAATCAATCCGAGTTAAGTTTCAAGACAAGCAAATTTTCCACAGACTTCTCAGTCAGTCGCATTCGATGATCCGTGAGAATTAGTTTGAGGCCACTGAATGCCCTCTCGACGGAAACCTGAGTAGAAGGAGCCGCTAAAACTACCATTGCCAAACGGTAAAGGGTCGGAGAGGTAATTTTCTGTCACTCCCAGTACTTAAGTATGTCGCACTGAACATTCTTTAATTCATCCTTAAGTTTCATTATTGGCACTTTCTCTCGTATCTTATTGTTTACGTTTGTCAGCTAGGCCCTTATGAAAAATCTTTGTCGAATTGCAGTGTACTAACCAGTTTTTGTGCTCTCTTTTTTAAAGCTTCTAATAATCGTTTTGCGAGTTTGTTGGATTTCAATTTATCCAGTTGTGCCTGACACTGCAGCCAGTATGTGTAGAAGTCTGACAAAGGGCAATGTCTTTTCTGAAGTTTTAGTGTTAGAACGAACGCAGGCTCAAAAGCTTCACAAAAATTTTCAATAAATGGCCAATGCTGAGTTAGATCTGTAAAATGAACAATAAATAATTAATACATACAACTTCACAGAAAAGTACTTTAAAAGACGAACATAAAGCTTATACAAATTGAAAATTAATCAAAAGTTTATCTCACCTGTTTCAGGAAAACTAGTTTTTAACATGTTGAAAAATTGGCGTTGATTAAGTAGAGATGCCATCATGAGAAATTTTCCATTCCATCTTGTGTCATTGGCAATAGGGGGCAAATGAGCATCATGCGTTTTGAAGGTCTTATGATATTGGCGATGTCGTAGTTTGACCACTATTTTCTGTATCCTAGCGATACGTTCTTTATATGGTTTAATAACATCCCACACAGCTAGCTGAGCCGTATGCGCAGCGCATAGCGTACTGTTCAGAATTTCCATGATTTTGCAGTAATCGTCCTCTTCATCAGGTGGTACAAAATTGTCATCTCCTTGTTTTCCATAAGTAAAATCATCATCTTCCAGAGCGCTATCTGGGTAAGTGCTGACTTCGTCTGTTGGTGGCAGCTCATCATCGTCATTAGTAACGTCATAAGTAACATCAGGTTGCTCAAACATACGATGCACTTCTTCATTAGCCATAAGCATGTTGATTGATGGGCTGTTTTCCAAGTTCGATTTCTCTAGCATTTCCTTCAACAATCTTACGGTCGCATCCATATTACTACCATTATCGTGGGCAATGGAATATACCTGCTACATGTCAACACCGTACTCCTTAAGAACGTCCCTAATTACACCCATTAAGTTTTCTTTTGTTTGACGGCAGTGCATTTTTTGTACGGCTGAAAAAAATAACGATATTTTTATCATTATTCTTAGGGCTATAAGACCTTTAGTGAACGTCTTTTTCTAATGGTTTTAAAATTCCAAATATCTGGGAATCTGTATTGTTGCAAATGCCACCCACGGAAATATCTGGGAATATCAGATAGAAGGTAGGTGACTATGTGGTTGGCTTGCGTGGCTGGCATACGGGTTGCAAGTGAAAAGGCTCAAGAGCGTTCAATTCAATTGTTGAGTCAGACTTGGGATATTTGGGATTTTTCTACTTGATGAAGCTTGTGACTCACTGGTATGAACCTAACTTAACTTACCTAGATTTTGGATCATGATTTTGCCACTTTGATAGTACTGTGCATTAATACCAAACACTTGTCGGTTTCCACGAGAGGCGCTATCGATTTTAAGACTGATCCGCTTTTTGGCCATTTCCTCCTTAATTTTGCTGTGTGCCAGCATAGCGCTTTTGTCAACGAAGTCTGAAATGGTCTTGCTGTTGAGGGTAAAACCAGCTGCGTCGTATAGTGGACCAAGCAGGATGTCGTTGGCAGAAGATTCGAAGAAGCTATACGGCAAGTTATTTTCTGCCAGCAGCAGCAGAGTACCCAACATTACTTTCTGTTTATCTGATTCCACGAAAAGTGTTTTGGGTTTCTTTTTCGCAGTCGCTGAGTCGGCAACATCAGTTACAGGTGATGATAATCCTAGCCTATCATACACAATTGGATGCTGAACCTGGACATGTCGCTTGAAATTTCCATAATTAACTACCGCCTGCTCGTAAGTGCACTTGTTGTCAGCAATGCACTTGAATTTGCAATCCTGCTCACGGATAGCTTGCATTAAAATTGATTTCTGAGTTGGCTTTGAACGTTTCATGCTGAAAAAAATTTACAGTATTTTAATGCAATAGTTCCCTCGTATTTCAATATTCGTTCCATACTTGTATTTTTCCGTAGTGATCGAAGCTTCGATAAACGAATTGAATGGAATGATTGAACGAGGAATGATTGAATAATGAGGATTGAATCAAACAAATAATGGTCGAGTATCACGGGAGCTCAAACAATAACATTCCAATCTGATTCACTCACTGCCAAACGTCAATTCGAAAAATGAATAATTGAGTGAAAGCCCTTTGAATGCGGATGAACATAACCGATTCAATTCTTTTCGGCTGATTTCACGAATGAACTTTACAACACGCTAAGGTGAATACTCTCTCGCACATACATTGTGAGACACAAATAGAAAATCGGAAGGCAAGATTTATTAGTAAACAAATGTTTTTGAATGAGCTCTGATTGAATTTTTCCCATACCTGATCATCAGCCAACCACACCCAGCAGTATTAAAAAAATTTGTTCAGCAAAAATGTGCGCTATAACGATTTCTATATATTGGTTGAAGATCACTTAATTCTAAAATGAGAAACAAAAAGTTATAATAAAAAAACTCGTTTTTAAGAGACATTCTGATATAAAGCAGAAAAATAGCTCTATCATGGTCGAATGAAGAGATAGAAAAATGGTGTCTGAAACAAAGTTGCTTGAAATTATATGCCCTACAAACTTGCTTTTGATATCACCCTTCTATTGTGTTTCGTTCAAAAGCTAGCGCCCTAGCGGTAAAGTTTGCAACTACCAAATTATCACCACAAGATGGACAACTTGTTCAGATACAACTTTGTACAAGACATCATGATTCGGAAACTTAACCCTTAGGAGTAATTAATTTCGCCCTGAAAGAAGGCTTTTCCGACCACTGTGCGACGGTTCCGAAATGGCGACGGATTTGAAAAGGCGACGGTTCCGAGATGGCGACGCTTGACCACAGAAATTGCGTGCCGCGGTGTACCTAGACCCGTGCGCAATATGGCCGAAACTAGAGTTGCGCAGAGAGCGGTGGCTGGACGGAAGGTTTCCGATTTATATCTCGTCGAGAACATCCGGAACTGACCGTCTACTTCAATATAGGAGTCCCCTTTCCTAAGCGACCCGGCTTCGCGTACCTTTCCGCTATGACCGAGCGGGGTTAAGGAAGACTACTCTATATTTTGGGTAAGGTCCGGTTCAGTGTCCGACACTTGACATCGGTATCCGTTCCACAGGGATTGTAACGTAGGGTGGAAATAGGGCGGATTATTGGCGACCGTCGGAATAACTTCGCTAGTTTTTCGGGCAAACTTCACTCTCCTCCGTTTAGCTACCTAGCCATGCGGGCCTTTGCAGGGCGCACGAATCTGGCGTTCTTGCAGACGACGTTCACCAAATCGATCAAATGAAATCATACAACACAAAAAGCCCGTGAACGAGCTGTCCAACGTGAAATGACAAAATTACCATCAAGAATCACGCAAAATTAAACATTTAATTACATTACCTTTTTGTACGGATTCACAATTTGCACATCGTATGCTACATTCAAGCACTATAAAAACTGAATATACAAAAAAAATGTTACATCTATGAACTGGCTCATGCCATTATTTAAACAAGTCACCTTTGACTAAACACTTAGAACACTTAAAAACCGTGACAAACACAACTGTTTTCCAGCCGATTCGCTAGCTTAATGGCCGGGATTAAAAACTCCATTGTCCAAGAAATCACGGAATCAAAGAAATTGAATCGGACGCGAGAAATAATGTTCGGCTTAGCCATTGTATTGTATTCAGGTGTTCATTTGATATCCATCTCTTTCGCTTACGTAGCCTCCCATTAAAACAAACTTTCACCCTAGCGTGCTATAAGAAGCTTCCACCTATCACGCAGAAACCCTACAAATGTACAACGAATAACAAAAATGTACGAGCCAAAACAAAAATCCAATTAGAAACGAAAATCTAATTTGAAACACATAATCTACTATCTACACTACCTTGAAAATTGGTTCAAATAAACGCACCGCGTTACAGGGTGAAACAGAAAGAGATGCTGTACATTGCCATTTTCGAAGAGGTATTTCGAAGCCATGGGTCAAGCCAAGAATTGTATCATGCTTCAAGAATTGTACCAGAACGAATGGTTGATGAAAATATTAATCCCGTTTCTACAAAAACATCATGCTGATGGACTTCAATCGTTCATAAATACCCATTCGTTCCCAGTGGTACCCAGAAACCACAACTTGACAAGTCTGCCGTCACCCAATCTAAATTATCACCGGGATTTTGAGCTCCTAGGTTTATAAAAAAAACTGGAGAGCCTCAAATTGCAAACAGTTGATTGGAGATATCAAGAGATGCATTCACAAGGCTGATATGTAAGCCGTACAACGATCCTGTTCTGACAACAAACGGAAACTTCACCGCAGAGTCGATTACAAACCTTTTTTTATATGTAAAACGTTCAGTTTTTATTTCAACAATCGACAATTTATCTTAAATTTCAATCAACCAAATCTTTTTCAAGTATGTTTGTCTATTTTTGACAGATTGAGAACGAATTTCCAAAATTTTAGTTGCCACCCGTTAGAAGGCTGACGAGCTTTCTTTTTTTTTAGACGGACATGCAAAGGTAACAGTCAGTAACGTGGAAGACGTAATAGTTTTGAGAACCTAAACCCCAATAATTTAAGCTTGACACAAGTACATTAAAGCATGCAATTCAATTTTCGATAAAATACAACTTTTCATGCTATTGGGACATTTTAAAATTGACCATCAAATTTTTGATATTTGGGTATGCGGGTGCAACGGGCAAGGTGTGTTGGTAAGACGGGCATGTTAAGAAAATTAGGAGTTCAAATGGTTTAATGATATGAAGCTACGGAATATGTACCGCAAACAAAAAAGGAGGATATTTTTTGGATCCTAAACAAGATGTATGCATGTGTGAAAGCAAACGATTCAATACGAAAGAAGTTTTTCTCATAGATTCGTTCAGGTTTCTCATTGATTCCTTAAGATAGCTTAAACCTTGTCCAAAAATATGATTTTTCAAAATTATTTCTTATTCCCATGAACATTGTTTATCATTTAATGTGCAGGGGATTAAGTTATAAAAAAATCATCAAATTCATAACAAAAACAGAAAGTGTAAAAAATCAGTGGGGTTGTGTAAAACACACGACCGGTTGACGTAGACTACGTTACACAGTTAGATTAGTTTCTTTAGTTTCGTAGCTGGGAACATTGCAACAATACATATATTTCTATATAATCTACATTTATATCTATACATATACATGTACATGATTTCACACGCACAGCTCCGTAGCTGCCGAGCAAATGATGAAAATTGAAGGGTGTCCCCTTTTTATATCGTGCATTGAAATGTATGAGGCGATCCTTACTCAAATTTGAAATCTGTGGTAGGAAAGTACCGCGCTCCTAGTAAATTTAATCTGAAAAATTGGCATAATAAGACATCACCTCCTATTTTGGTTAATTCCAATAGTTTAAAATTGTTAACCGATAATGTTTGATAATTGAAATGATACGCGGGAAAATTTACAACCGATTGATGTAAACATCTTGAAAATCTATTGAACATTCATTAAGTTATTAGCGTATAATGTGTAACAATATTTCGTGACGGTCGCTTATTTTTAAAATTTTTAAATATCACCCTGCCCTTGCCGTAAGACGTAGTCTACGTCAAAAAAAAAAAACTAGAGCGAATACTAATTCATACAAACTTAGTAAAGGCAAAGCCATTGTAGACGATTCTCTTGTGATGGCACATCGCGTGAAACCAAATTCTGCATTTGAGACATTGACCCCATCCAGATTTTTATACTGAGTTAGAAAAGTTATTTCAGCATTGGTTTAATAAGCCTTTTCGTCTTCTTAATAAGTTTGATATACTTCACAGCTTCTGATGCAGCTATTTCTTTGCGATATGCGTCGAAAGTGATTTGAACTGCATTTTCGATCTTACGCTTTCGCTTTGAGTTTCGGGGTCTTAGTGGCGAACTAGCCCAGGAGGCTGAAAGCCACTATAATAAAGAAAAAAAAAAAAAAAAGTTTCGGGGTCCGGTGATTTTCGGAAGCGGCAGAACTTCCGCTGGCGTTGCGTTGAAAGATGAACCCATGGCACTACTAGCTTGGTCGACAAGAGCTTGACCATCTGCAAACGGTGCTTCGACTACACTTTTATCAACCGTGAAGCGTGTTGATGATGTTCCAGGCTCCATATCAGCTTGTATTTCTGGTTGAGTTGTTACTTCTGACTTCCCACGGGAAATCCGTGGGGGTTGCAAGGCCATATTCCGTTTGTTTGCGCAATCAAATCTGCTATATCGTACAGCCCAACTACAACACAAGGATATTGGCGCAAGAAGACGTCCGCTGCATTGAAATAGTTCTTCTTGAACGGTCCCATAAATGCTACGTCCAAAGGCTTCATCTTGTTGCTGCAGTGATGAGGTAGCACGAGAACAGTCACTGAGTTATCCTTCGCATCTCAGCGAACTAGAAGTTCTTCGTGTGGCTGCTATGTCCGTCGATGATCAGCAGTAATGGTGTTTCCTTGGAGGGCTTAGCACACTCCAAAAAGTGGTTGAACTAATCGAAAAATACTTCCGTCGTCATGTATCTCGAAGCATTGCACCGAAATTTTGTTCCAGCTGGAGCACCTGACTGCCGATTTGTTTAAGTCTCGTGCACGTGCAGAGGTGGCTTTATGGTGCCGGAAGTCACATCCTGCAATTTTTTTTGGCTTTTTCAAAAGGATGAGGAAGGAAATTCCTTTCGGCTAGCTCGAACGCAAGTCTTTGCACATTCTTCAGAGTGACGCCGTAAAAGCGACTCTTCAAACTCATCTCAAACTTATGGACGCGGCAAGGGCTGCAATTCGTCTTATTAAAGTGGTTCTGGGAATTCCGTACCGGCTGCGGTAGCACGGAGCGACATTTCACAATCCGATTCATACCTGGCAGTAGCCAACTGGCTTTCTGTTCACTATAATTTAGAAGAAAAATTAGTAATCTCCATTTAATTCCAACTACCTTTGCTTATCTTCGACAGATACGCGTATTTCGTCTACAATTTGCAGACTTCTTCAGTGTCTCGTACTAATAACTCGACTGGTCGAGTTATTAGAATTAGTACGAGACACTGAAGAAGTCTGTACATTGTAGACGAAATACGCGTATCTGTCGAAGATAAGCAAAGGTAGTTGGAATTAAATGGAGATTACTAATTTTTCTTCTAAATTATAGTTAGAAGTATTCCACTAAACAGCTCAAACCCTCTAGGATTTTCTGTTCACGTTTTATGATTGGATATCCGTTTGTAGAAGCGTGGCATACCTGTGATTGAAGAAAAGATGGCATTGTTGGCACTGTCGGTCTTACCCCACCAGTACATATTTTTTTCGAACTCTCACTGTTTTTCGTGGTTCATTCGCCTCCTCACTCCACCGTTAATCGTACGCCACACTTTCCGTTCAAAGACACTAGAGGCGCGTTGGTCATTCACTAGAAATGTCTATGTTTCGAGGCCGTAGAGAACTACCGGTCTAATTAATGTCTTGTAGATGCTCAACTTTGTGGTTCGGCGAACTTTGTTCAATCTTAGCGTCCTTCGGAGTCCAAAGTAGGCACGATAGCCCGCGATAATGCACCTTTGAAACTCTCTGCTGTTGTCATTATCGGCGATCACCAATGAGCCCAAATAGACGAATTCGTCTACCACCTCGATTTCATTACCGTCGATCTGAACTCGTGGCTAACATTGTCTTCTCGTGAGCCTCTTCTCTTTATATATTTTGTTTTCAACGCATTAATCATAAGCCCAATCCTACCAGCTTCAGCATTAAGTCTAATATACGTGTCCGCCATGGTTTCAAAGTTACGCACTACGATATCAACATCGTCGGCAAAGCCATATAGTTGGACAGACTTCCTGAAAACCGTGCCACTCGTGTATATCCCAGCTTTTCAAATCATACCCTCCAATGCAATTTTACCGGACTTATGATGTTCTTTTATCAGTTTTCACTTAAAGAAATGTGTGTTTTTTTAGGCATTACTAAGCGATATAACTAAAACTTTGATATACAAATGAACATAATTACAGAATGTGCGCTGTTTGCAATGTTTACCTTCGATAACGTGACAGGTACCACGTTATACATTTTAAAATATTATTAACTAGGGTAGGGAATAGTTTCAGCTCCCCGGGACCCTATTCCAAGCACGGGGTTAACGTTAACCTACAACGCTCATTTTATGCAGAGGGATGCTTCACTAGATGAAGCACCATGCTGCAAAAAAATGAGCGTTGGAAGTTATCGTTTACCTCGCGCTAGGAATAGGGTACCAGGGAACCTAAGCCGTCCCTTACCATATATTCAGATTGTTAACCGTTTTTCGTTTACTTTGCTTCATACAAAAATAATAGTTAATATTAACAACCGCGTAAAATTTCCCTCGTTTGATTCCAACTCAAAGGAGGCGTAAACATGAAATTGTTTGCAATCTTTCATGCGCCATACAACAATGTTTGCAATATTTCCTACGACATACTAAATTCAGGCGTTATCTGGCTTAAATTAACATGAAAAAATCCATTATTTATGTGCATTAAATAATGCAGAAAATTCATGTAAATTGTCATGTCATGTCATGTTAAATCGATGGCAAAATGATAAGCACATAAATTATATTTACTACCACCCATTGTAGCACGGAAACTAAGTCCGACAGCAGTGAACTTTCCTCGCTGTTAGACTTGATCAAGCTTTAATAACCACTGATTATCCTAATCATGCCATCGTATGAAGGGCCAAACAGGGGTTGGGTGGATCGAAAGGCAACATCACTTATACGTATAAATGATAAGAAGGGATATAAAGAATGTCCTTCCAACAACAAGATTGAACAATTGGTCAAAAGAGTAAGCGATCGAACATGAGGATGCCCCAATGGGCGGGGAGAAGAGCCCGCCCTCTATTCACAAACTGTTAGCAATGGGGAGTTGGCATTCCCACTCTCCCCATCCAGAGTGCTTCAATCGGGTGCCCTGAGAGTCCCTCCCATTCCCATGAATTATTTATATAATAGTGTATATATTTATGTAAATGAAAAATGCTGCAATCAATCGGTATCCATTATTTATGATCTCCCTTCAGTGGATCCTGAAATGTTAGAAATGTTGTAAAGTGTTAAAGTGTAGAGATCTGTGGTTTCGCGCTTAAGCACGTTTTCGTTCGTTTTCAGCGATAGCAGCAATATCCCAAAGTCATGATTTGAGGTATCCTTAAAGAGTTTGTTAAATTTTACAAAAACAATATTAATACATTTTAATACATTCACTATTCACTGCTTGATGTGGATTTTTCAAGTATGAATTCATGACATATGGATAAACAAAATCAATCGAATTTGAGAGCATTGAATAATTTTATTTACATCCAATGATCTAAATTAATAGAAAAACACCTCAAGATACCATGAATTAAAATATCTGTACTATCTGGAATCAACTTCCTGTATTATTGAATTTAATGAAATTTAATTATCATTATTTATATTTTTAATAAATAATTTTATTATGATTATAATAATATACAGTGAGGATATGATGAAAATAATACGACGTTATAATGCGATACTAAATAATATACATATTAAAATAAAATACAGCTGATGATATAAACTCTGAAATGTCGAAACTTTCTAAAGTGATGTACTCAACCATTGGATGTCACAACAGACATCTATAGGCATAGGCGTAGCCAGGACTTCAAATAGGGGAGGGCAACCTTTTTTTTAGAGAGAGCAAGAGTGTGAGAGAGAGAGAGAGAGAGAGAGAGAATATCATCGTCTTCAACCAGTTGTGGCATACTTCACAAGGACAACCCAACGCCTCATTGACCATTAGAGCAGGGACATTTTCAAGTTCCACACACTGGAGCGGGAGTTCAAGCCCTCACCTGAACGATGGTTGGATTATCTTCTCTACTCTCACCCAAAGTACTTTATAATACCCGCAAAATTTTGGCAACAAGATTCAATAATTCTAGGCTTGTTCTGTAATTTAAAAAAAAAACAGAAAGGATTTTAAAAACCTTAGGTTTTCCACATGTTTCAAAACCGAACCGCAATAAATAGCAACCCTGCTAAAATCTAGCGGGCACTGTCATGTGTCGAAATATTCGCTGTACAGTGGTGTTGGATTTTTGTATAGAATAACCAGTTTGTTAACAGTTTGTACTGAAAATGTACTCTTCTTCCACGACCCTCTCACCCACACTGAAAATTATTTTTTTCTTTTATTACGAAATCAAAGGTAGGACTAACACATCTGTTTGATGATTTCTGCAACGAAATTGAATTGTTCTTTTCAAAAAGCTACTTTCGTATTCTGTAACTGCGTAACTGCGTAAAGCTTTTGTTGAAAAGAACATTTGTTCAGTGTACGAAAACAACAAAAAGTGCTACGAATATGTTTTTACCAATAGAAAAGAAACGTCTCTCTGGTGAATGCAGGATTGACTGACAAATCTTTTATTTCGATTCAGTAAAAAATTGAAAAAATAAATGGCGCAAACAACGAGAAGTTGTTCAGCATATTTAGTAATGTTTCTGACATGAGGTTCGGCTTTTATGACAAGATCTCACTAGGTGACTCGTTACAAGTTACGTGATTACTAAAGATGAACTTATAACTCTCAATAGCGCTTCAATTTTTATTTTGGGATAAATCAATTACTATTCAGCCCACCCAAGCAGTAATACCAACACTTATGAGTACGATTAAAGAGAAGCAGCAATTGGTTGATCTTCACAAAATTCATTTCGTGCATTTATAAAAAAAAAAGGTTTAATGATAGCATATGATAACCATTAAGAATATTTCATACAATTTACGAGACATTTGTTCTATGTACAAAATCCATGTTTAAGAAAAGAGTGAAAGCTATTTTACGGAAATAAATTTTCAGTGCATATGCAAAACAACACCACAAAAGCACAGTGTTTCACTCTCCGTGTTCTAAACGTTTCAACAGAACAATTTTTTTATGGTTGTTCAAAAAACAAGTTCGTTTGTTTCTTTCAATTACATGCTGGAAATGACTATACTTAAATTTAAAAATTTCGTTGAATCATTGAATGTCCATTTATGGTACTACTAGATAACAATGAATCAAAGAACTGTTTTAAACTTCCAATAATTAAAAAAACAATGCAAACAATGTGCTCTAAACTCACCAGCAAAGTAACATTTTCCGAAATCAAATTTTGAATGAAATGTAATGAATATCGAAATTGATAGCAGCTTTCTTCTTGGTTCACTGTTTGTGGTATGTATTTGATTGATGAAATTCTTGTCAATGAAATTCGCATAAATTGTTCTTAACAAGTTCCTATTTTCATGATACAGTTGTAAACATTAAAAGTTTACGAAAAAAGAGGTTGCTTCGAGCATCGGCTGTGAACGGTTGTGTCAATGCTTTACTAAGCCCTATTTTGCTATCGGGCATGTTTCGTATTATATCGGTTATGCGAGTGATCGAGTGTGCAAAGAAAAGAAATCAACAAAAATGTGTCCTGGTGAGATGTGATGGATTGCGGGAGGGTGGACCAATTAATTGTGGTAATAATATTGGTTTCCTATGCTCGCCGTGCCATCATATCCTGGAGCAAGTTAATCACTATTCTCTTTTGTGAATGGCTTCATATGTACTGTTGATATAAAAACGCATAAATAAGAAATCGGTACAATGTAAATTTTTTTTACTAAACACCGTGTGAAATCAGCTTATCGTTTACAAAAAAAAATAACCCAATCATGTTATTCAACATTCTAATGATTTCTTGTGAACATGCAGTAGCGGTCTTGGCTTCCATTAAAGCGAGTATCACGTCAACACATTTCTATCCTTTCCTTATTTGACCTGCATTCGGGCGAGGCAGGCGTTCACCTTAGTTTGAAATCACCAGTTTTTATATATTGAGGATTTATGCTAGTCCTACGCATCATATGTTGATTCTCTGTGTAGTAACAGATGATCTGGCAGCAAAGAAGTAGCAACCACGGGCAGACAATCATGCTAATTATCTTGCACATGCTCATATAAACGGATTAAATCTCTTGCATACTCACACGCTTATTGAATGACTGATTCGAAAATCGGATACGAGTCGTCTCATCTCGCCCGGATAATATCGTAGCATATGCTCTTTTAAAATCTCTTGGATACGGAAACAATACTTTAAAATACTGAATCATAGTTATTATATAGTTATTATATATTCTTAATAACATGAAACTACAGTACCGTGAAACAGAAAAGCATTGATCAGCGATGTAACATTGACCAGTTTGGCCCATATCATGAATAGTTTAAATAAATATTTTCGATTTATACACTTTCTAACTATGAACTATGTTTGTTTATCAAGTATTGTTTGGCTTCAGAGAGCTAAAACATTGATTTAAATATTCAGTTTGTTGATTGCCAAGATCCGAAAATTGATTTGAACTTAGCTTTTTTAAGTTTCAGCTAGCGCTTAAAAAAGCAGTCAATGCTCGTCAAATAGTTACCATTAAAAGTGTAAAATATCTCTATTGTTTTGAATACGTTAGGTTAACTAGGCTGTATTCTTGATTAAAGGAAAAAGAGTGTCATAAAATTTTTAGTCGTCAATATTTGAAATAAAAAATCTCATAGATGTCCACTTTTTGCACATTTTTACTACTTCTTGTTACAAAATCAAGACAACTTCACACTATTTCATTGAGGCAAAGCGGCAATCTCACAAACACTAAAAATATATAATAAAAATTCAAACAAACATTAAAATTTTAAAACTAAAATCATAAGTTAGGGGGGGGGGGCAACGGCCCCACCCTGCCCCCAATTGGCTACGCCTATGTATAAAGCCGTGGAAGCATCAGGTAGGAACTTGTGAGACCAGAGCTATGTTGCGGGGACGCACGCTCTTTTGCGACTCACCATTTTGCAGCCCGGCAAAATGATAAGCACATAAAACTGAAAAAATCATAGAACAACATTCATATGAACAGCTCATTTTTCAACCGCAAAATAGGAAACTGGCGTAATGTTAGCAGCACTATCCATGGGACAGTTGTCGAAAACCGGGTGAGGAACATTTAGAAGAAAGTGCATGGCTTGGCGAAGGCAACGAATTACTTAAACAATTTTGCTCTTATTTGATCATTGTAACGGTAGGCTTCATGGTTACGTGGTTAGCGGCGTCACCCGTCATTCAAGAAGTAAGGGTTCGATTCCCGCTACAGCCTGTAAAACTTTTCGCAAAACGAAAATCTCCATATTGGTCCATTGGGTGTTGGGTTAAGTGTTGTCCATTGTAATTGAATCTGTGTTCAATGGTTCAGTCTGCTCAACAGTCTTTAGATGAAGATGGTGTTGTTGTCTTTTGAATTGGAGAATATGTTTTATGTAATTTAAACACCCACAAAAAATAAAACAAAACGAATATATCAGCTCAGTATCTTCAGTATCAGTATCTTCATCCTTAATTACTGATAGAATTCCTAACTGAGTTAGCTCTTGAAATTCCACTCAAAGTCTCCAAGTTTGTTTGAAATATTATCAAGACGATTCACACACCCCCCGGCATCCGTCCATACCCGAGCATCACTCCTCACAACTTTTCCACTTCATTTCATTCCACCGGCTGGAGGCTGAAGGGGAAAAAGATATGACGGGTGAAATTGAAACTTTTCTGCCTCCCGCTGATGCCGAGATGTGTGAAAGCCGGTTTCCCTCTTTGATTGTACAATCGGCATAGGTTGGATCTGTGGGAAATGCCGTCTGACATATAACCGACCCACCTTGCCCTCGTACGTCACACAAACATTGGCTGTGGAGGTGGCGGGTGAACACTGATTGAGAGACACGTGTTTGTTTATTCATGTTGAAGGGAAGAGAAAATTGAAGCCTGTTATTTTTTTTTTCCAGGGCGTTCCAACTCACATTAGTAGTGATAATGATCTTTGATTCCTTCGGGAGACATTGGGGGGAACAAACTTCTTCATTTTCCGAAGTAAATTGATGGACTACGGAGGGGGTGCTGCTGGAAGTAGTTACACCTTTAATTTGTGGATTAATTTGCTATCTTTTCAGGACGGAATGGGTCAGCTGAAGATAGTTTCCGGAGGCATTCAACTGACGGGGCAGGCAATGGTTCTGGACATTTTACGAGCTTCCTCGATACGGTCCAAGCACGGACAACCGATTTCCATAGGTAGGGCGTTGCCAATCAGTTTTTTTCGTTTGTTCCAAATCCATTCTAATTCAATCAACTTTCAGAATCGTCACGAAACTTCAGTGTGAACACGCGAGATTTCGAGGGTTACTTGGAAAATCAACTATTCTTGGGTCACGATCGGTTAGAAGTGCTGGCAAATCACTTCCGGGTGTCAGACTCTCATGGCACATCCCTTTTCTCGGTCGACCGCGATGAAGTTACCATCGGAGCCGGTTCACTGCGCGTCGAAGGAGAAGGTGGAGTCATTTTCAAAGATTCGATCCAGACGCCCTTGGTTCGGGCGGAGGCCGGCAAGGATCTGAAGTGAGTTTGTGGGCGGATCCTTCGGCAAGTTTTTAGCTTATAATGTGTATTAATTTACTTGTCTTCCTTCCGGCAGATTGGAATCACCAACACGATCCCTGGAGGTACGGGCAACTCAGGAAATCTTCATGCAATCTCGTGCCGGAAGCATTGAAGCCAACTGCCTCAACGATCTCAAACTGCATTCGGTGGCAGGAAGTGTAAGTTCTTTCAAACCAACGAGGCTACCTAAACATTTACAATTTCCATCCCAAATTGATAGGTTCGCCTGGATGCAAGTTCCATTCTCATGCCTAATCTTCGAACCGTTCAAGCTCCATCTCCTTCCTCAGCTGGCTCGCCTCGAGACCACGGCAGCAGCAGTTCGACATCTTCGTCTTCGTCTCACAGCAAAATCTATCAACTGTGTTCCTGCTCCAATGGGAAACTTTTTCTCGCTCCAGCCCACAGCATATGTGCGGCCGATGACAGTGCCATCTGTAGGTAATGTTTCATAACCTTACTTCACGTAGAAGCAATTGCATCAAAACATCATCAACCAATAGCCTAATTATGCATAAAACAAAGCCATAAAGCCATGCAAAATGTAAATAACTACAATCATCCATGGCCTGCTGCGTGAAAACATTCGGCGCAAGAAAACATTCTAATTTTGTCAGAAGTCGATAATCACGGACTATTTAGAATAAAACATATAGCAAAATCCAAAATTCAGGTTGAACTCTAACAACTCGAAGCAAACTGTTACGACAAATGTGTTACCTTTATTTTACGTTGGTCACTTCGCTGACTTCCCTCCACCTTGGCCCCTTGTAGTTAGATGTTCGAATACGGAACCAACCACAAATCATCACCTGAAACGAACAAATTCTTCAAAATTATCTTCTAGCAAAAATGAGAAAAAAAGAGAAAAGAAACCGCAGAGCTTATAATCGATCAAACACTAAATTATTCGAAAAATACGCCAATTGGAAAATAAAATATCCCAAATTGTTATATTTTGGCTCAAGAGTAAAATAAATTAAGAGCAGTGAAATTCACGCCAGTTTGTCATATCCTTGCTAGAAAAAAAAAGAAGAAGCTTGAAGTTAGTCAATCCCGTATGTACAAGATGAATCGATAGGTTAAGAAGGATTTGAATTAAAGGGCGTTGTGCAAATAGAAAACATAGTTCAGCAAGGTCAACAATTTAAACGATAAACGAAATACGAAAGTTTGGTAGTCGCAGATAATGGAGAGGTATAGTTTTTCATAAAAAAAATATACATATCATATACAATAGCTCATAAGATATCGAAAGAATAAATATCGAAATTGAAAAAAATGATGCAACTACTGTTTGATGTGAGAGTATCCGAAATTTTTCTTTTTGTGTTTAAGAATGTCTACCGAACTAGGTGTATTTCTCGAATGCGAGGATGTGAATTCTACTATCAAGTCCACCGTCCAAATTAATCAGAATTTAGACAAATTGTCCGGCTGCGTGATAAAGCGGTTTTAATGCTTCACGGCATGTAAGAAGTTTAAAACGCATCTTTAAATGTTTGTTTAACCGAGTCGAAAGTCATTAGAATTCGATTATATATCCTGTGCTGAAATTAGATAAAAGTAAAAGTGCATCTTTAAAGCCGAAATGTGTACAAACCCAAGTAGCACACTACGATCATAATTAGTTGTAGTAACTTGATTATAACTTAGCAAGTCATATTTATGTTATCTCAACTGAATGGCAACTTTTGTGCTGCTAGGGAAGTGGCCCACTCTATAGACGGTTTTTTAAAACAAATTGATAAAACCTTTATAAGACCACAAAGATTTTGAAAATGTTCTAGTAAAAGATGTTATGACCACTTGAGAACCTTCATAAAACCAATTGGCTGTCATCAAAACCAGCATAACTAGGGTCAAATGGCCACAGCTTTCAAACTTCACGGTTATATCGTGGTTGGTTTTTCAGAACGCAGAACAACTTTGTTCGATTCGCTGTTCTTCTGATTCATTTAACAGTAAATATCTTAGACAAAAGGTCTAGCGTTGCGGGGAATTTTGTTTGGTAGTATTTTTATAGCGTATCATGAGTTTTTTTTATAACGTATCATGCTCCAAATCATATGCGCATTTAATTTTATGGTGAATATTGGCTTCATAAGAGCCAAAAATAAATGCAGCTCAGAAATTATGCTAGTTTACTAGAACCAAAACAAAATTGAAACAAATATATTTGATAAGTTAATCCAGAATTCCCTGAAAATTAAAGGGGGGATATACAGTTAGAACGAGAAAAAAAAATCATTCTGAAAAAAAAATCAAGGTGAAGTTTTAGCTCAAACCAATTGAATTTCTTTAACAATTATAAGTGTATCCATGCAGTATACAAAAAAAAAAATTTTTTCAACAAAATGGCGGCCGTTAGAGTACGTTGAAAAAGTCATTGCATTTTGCTTGTGTTTTGATCTGAAGCCTGCTAACCCAAAAAAAATACATTAATCACATTTAAAATTGGTAGATGAATTGAAAAAAAAGTTAAAAAAAATAATTTGCTCTTGTGACTTAACTTTTTTGAAAAAATCCACATTTTTGTTCGATTTTATCCCATTTTTCCGAATTTTATAATTAAATATTTAAACAATTTTAAGTTCATATCGAATTAATACTATAATAAAGAAATCCTATAAATTTCATCTTAATCGAATAATTAGTTATCGAGTTATCACCGGCATAAACTCCGAAAATGCTGTTTTGAGAAAAACGCGTTGAAAGTTTTAATTATCGGTCTGCACGCGAAGAAGGCGTCTTCGAAAAACGATGAAACGAAACACTTGGAGTTCGAATTTCGAAAAAACGGTTTCAGGAGCGTTTTCTACGGGAAATTTACTAACTTTTTATGCAATAAAAATATACTGAATTTTTTGGTCATTCTAACTGTATATCCCCCCTTCGAGAATTCATTAAGGTTATCTTAAAAAATGCCGGAATCGGAGACTCCGATCTACAGTTCATTTGCCTTACATTTATAATTTGGTGTTTTTCCACATTTCAAGGATTTCTTATATTTCAATGTGGCGATTGGAAGAAATCTTGCCAAGAATGCAATTTATCTTCGCAACGGCTACTATAAAACTATTTGGTCATTTGATGTCAATTTGCCGTTTAATGCATTTACTGGAGACAAAATGGTATTCAAATGCTTATTCAACTGACCATAATAAGATAATAATAATGAGTCTTAAAACGGCATTCCAAAACAGAATGTTACGAGTTTATAAAGTCATAATAAAACCTTTGATAGGAGTAAAAGGAATTTTAGAAGACCAAGTTTTTAGCTTGTTGTAAAGAAGCCGTGTAGGTTCTCAGAAAACCAAATTGATTTCTAGTGGCTTTCATAAAACTTTAAGATAACCTTTAAAAAAAAGTGGATGGTTTTGTCAATTACATGGGTTTAGTCCATCTGGAACAGGTGGAAAAGAAACATCTTCAAAATTAAAGTCCCGACCCACATTTGCCAGTTGATCAGCTTCTGCGTTGCCAGTGATACCAGCATAACCTGTTATCCAGCCGAAGCTGATCTCGCTGAGGCTGCTGGCAGAATCTGTGAGGTTGACGGTAGGATTGATTGATTGGGGCAAACCAGACTCAGACACTTTCATAAGGACCTGTTCATTAACCACTTAAACTCTTTTTTGAAAATCTCAGACAAACCTCCACTCCCCTCCCCCACGCTTCCCTTCCTCATAGACCTTTATTTTTTTACATTTTTTTTTTTAAACTTTGTATGGAGCATTGATTTGGGTCTAATCCTCTCCCATAAAAGTCTTCGTGGTTTATGAATAGCCCCTTACAACGAATTCTTCAACACTATATATGGAACAGGTAGCAGGAAAGGAAGATCTGATGTTGAGGTAGGGTAATTTACTTGTTGTTCCATAACCTACTTTGAAAGTAGACATTGAGTCATCTGTACATATGTGATGGTGATTGGCATATTTTTGTATACGGAGATTGTGGAGATGCATTTGAAATACGGATGGATCATGACCCTTTACTTGACGGAAGTTGATCTGTGCGCCGCCGCCGACGATTTTATGGCGCCGATATCTTGACCGGCGCGCCGCTGCATTTTTTTTGCCGAGCCCACCAGGCAATTTGAGGCGCGCCGATAACATTTTTCACCGTGTATGAATCCCTTCAGTATTGTTCATTAACCCTTTAGAAATCTGCTTTTATAGCAAATTATGACATCTCGATGTGCTATCCAGAGGGTGAGCATGATAAGCTTTGTCGTTTCGTTATAGCAACTGCAGTGCACATTTTCGTATTTCGTCTATCATCAATTTTGCGAGTGAGTTTAAATTTAAAAATAATAAACTGCCCACCTAAAATGTCGAGCAAATTTCCATTGAGAGTGTACATATTGATACATACCACAAATAATGGAAATCGAATCAGCGAAGTTAAAGAATAATTGGTGCACTAAAATTGGTCAAAAATGGTTTTACTCATCATCTGCTTCCTGACAAAGTGTTTTGCAATGTACGTCTAATCCTAGCAAAACAAAAGGCTGTTCTTTGTTTACAGAAAGACAGGGATCTAGATATTGAGAATGATCCTGCAATCGATAAGTCGTTAACGTTCGGCAAATAAACTTTATTTATAATGAAATTGATGATTTTTTCCATCGTTGGGAAAACATTGTTTTTATTTGTGCGTGACAAATATCGAATCAAATAACTTGGCTAACCAAGGGGCAAGACAGTGCCTTAACATAAGCAATTTCAGAGTTGCTTTTGAGGTACCTCGAGTAACTCACGTTGCTCAGCAAGCGAGCATTGTTTTCTTGTTTTCCCTCTTTTTTTTCTCAGCAGCTGTCATACAAACCGCTCGTTAGTACATGAGCTCTCGTGTATGCACAATTTTCAATGTGTATTATTTCTTCTACTTAAGTCTGATATAGAAAATATCATATATTCGATAAAACTACGTATCTGTTCTTATAATTTAATATTGTATTTAAAACGATTAGTGTTGACCTTTGTTTTTTCGAGAAGCTATGTCCATGGTTCAAATTAGGTCATACCTTGAATAAATTCACCGGGTTAAATCCTAGAGAGTTTGAGCTGTTTAGAGGAATACCTGTACCTAGAAATGAGAAGAAAAAAAATAGTATTTTACATGTAATTCCAACTACCTTTGCTTATCTTGACAGATACGCGTATTTCGTCCACAATGTGCAGACTTCTTCAGTGTCTCGTACTAATAAGTCTGCACATTGTAGACGAAATACGCGTATCTGTCAAGATAAGCTAAGGTAGTTGGAATTACATGTAAAAAACTATTTTTTTTTTCTTCTCATTTCTAGCCACCGGTTTAAGTTTGACTTGATTTTTGATATAACAGCATAGCAGGAGAAGAGACAAACCAGCTCAGCACGTTTTATTCTGACTAAACCGTCAAGCTTCTTAGAATCGTTGTTTACCAAATAACCATTTGGTAATTTTACTATTCAAAACTGTCATTGGACTTTAGTTAAGCCATCAGAAAAAAATAATTAATTTTAACAAGCGCGTAAAATTTTCCTTGTTGAATTCCAAGCAAAAGAAGGCGTAAACAACGAAATTGTTTGCAATCTTGCAAGCGCCATACAAAAATGTTTTCAATATTTCATTCAGGCAAGATTCAGGCGTTATCTGGCTTAAATTTACATAAATTATCCCATTCATTTCTGCCAAATCTAGCATTCCCTTTATGTGCATTTCATAACACAGAAAATTCAATGTTTTTTTTTATCTGTGCATATTAAATATATAAATAGAATCCTCATACTTATAGAATAGGGCTCGCGGTTCCATCTTCTATTGCCATTTTCGGAGTGTCCACTATTTTTTTCCAAACAAATTGAAAGTCAATCTTTTGATAAGAACCGATAAACATTGATACAATTTTAAGCTGTATTGAGTTACTCGCGAGTTAGTCAGTGCATCAAAGCAACTCAGAGTAGAGCTGTCTCAGCCCTAGTAGCTAACCACTGAATAAACCGGTAACTCTGCGCACAGTGGATTCATTTTTAAACGTGATTATGGTAATGTTGTAAAAATATTGATAGAGCATAATCCACTGTTCTCAATTTTAACTTTTTTATGATTGATTTAATTTTTTATCTTCAAGCTCTTTAAAACACGAATTTTTTATTTATGTATTTTTAGGTTTTGATACGTTTAGATTCTTACATTTTTAAGATTTTTAAATATTTCATATTTTGAGATTTTAAGATTTTTACATTTTTGAATTTAAGAGTTTCAGATTTTTAGATTTTTAGATATCTAAATTTTAAAACTTTTAGATTTCTAAATTTTAAAATTTTTCCGATTTTAAGATTTTTAGATTTTTAGATTTTTAGATTATTAGATTATTAGATTATTAGATTATTAGATTATTAGATTTTTTAATTTTAAGATTTTGATATTTTTAGATTTTTAGATTTTTAGATTTTTAGATTTTTAAATTTTTAGATTTTTAGATTTTTAGATTTTTAAATTTTTCCGATTTTCAGATTTTTAGATTTTTAGATTTTTAGATTTTTAGATTATTAGATTTTTAGATTTTAAAATATTTAGATTATTAGATTTTTAGATTTTTAGATTTTTAGATTTTTAGATTTTTAGATTTTTAGATTTTTAGATTTTTAGATTTTTAGATTTTTAGATTTTTAGATTTTTAGATTTTTTTGATATTAAGATTTTTATATTTTTAGATTTTTAGATTATTAGATTATTAGATTTTTAAATTCTTAGATTTTTAGATTTTTAGATTTTTAGATTTTTTTGATATTTAGATTTTTATATTTTTAGATTTTTAGATTATTAGATTTTTAAATTTTTAGATTTTAAGATTTTTAGATTTTTAGATTTTGGATTTCTAGATTATAAGATTTCAAGATTATTAGATTTTAAGTTTTTTAGATATTTGGATTTTTAAATTTTTGGATTAATAGTTTTTCTTTAGATTTTTTTGATTTTTGGATATTAAATTTTGCTATTAATTTTGATTTTTATATTACAAGAGTGTTCTATTCAACGGTACATCAAAATCAGGGTACAAAATTAATAAACTGTTCAATCAGAACTCTGTTATCTACTTTTCTGTTGTAATAAGTCTTAATTGAAATATTATTTTTTGAATACATCATCATTCGTTAATTTTTTAAAAATAGATTCTCGTGACATCGTATTCGATTTTCACCAGCACTGAAAACTTGACTCGCTATCTTCGTGAAGATTTGAAGTAAATTATTTTCGTACACGGCATTTACGAAATGTGCTGAGTGTCTCTTGGCAATTGAACTTTGAACGCTGAAGAAACAGTTATAATAACATACATACTTTCAAGACAAAAAATCAAAACCATAAACCTATTTGCATAATAATGACAATTTTATTTTATTTTGTTATTACTTACATTTACGCTTTTGAAACTGGTTAAGTTTAGTAATAAAGCCATAAGCCGAATTCCCCGTCGACTTGTCATGAAAAATTTCTATAATTTTAAGTGTAATATCTTTGTACACACCCATACATACGTCAATTCATCGACCTGAGTCATATAACACTATGGATATACGGTCCTTTTATCAAAATATAGGAGTTGGAGTGATCCTATAGTCTTAACAGTGCTCGAGAGAGCCGAACAGCAGAAAGGGATAAGCATAAGTAATTGTTGAGGGGATAATTTATGCCCGCGCTGATCTACGCCGCCAAGGACGACAGCGACAAAATTACCATACACGCCGCCGCCGATTCAAAGCAGATCGGCGCACAGGTCTAGACGGAAGAGGGATAGGTCTATTTCAGAGAGACTTTGTTCCAGAGTCTATCTGCTGATCTGGGAAGTTTAGCTTAAGTTAGGTTCAAGCAACGGATACCCTAAGACACCAAGCAAACTGTTAGATCATAGTTGAACGGAATTTGGCCGCATTCGGCCATTACACATGGTCTTGGACTGCTTATGAATGCACCAGATGCATATCAAAATGCTGTATTATATTTAGGGCTCCGTTTGCTATTGATCATATCACCGGCTCTGCTGAAAAGTCCTACTCCGTAGAACATTTTCGGCAAAGGCAAAAAACCACTTTGATGGGCCGTAATCGGTTATCGATTGTTTTGCGTGCCAGATTTACATGGTGTCCAAAGCTAAAAATCAAAGTGAATGCTGACAATTTTAAGGGATTGTGCTGGTTCGATGATTGAGTGGTTAAGAGTTACGTCGAGCTGTTTACTAACTTTTTTCATATTACTGCTGATGTGGAGGATCATAAAGCTCATATCTGACTCCACGATGCTCAGCAGAAGACCAAATAATGTGATCTGCGTCCCAGTTACCTTTTCTACATTCAAAGAGATAGCTGTCGCTCAGCCCAACACGGTATAAATGAGCGTTCAAGCAATAATGATTGGATATGAAGCAAGACATCACACGAATGAAGTCTCAATCCACATCCATCCCCTCAAACAAAGGTTTCTTCAATATTTTTGGGATGATAAAATATTGTCCTCGCTCCAAATCTCCTTTATTCCATTTATACTGCCAGATAACGAGTGACTGTTGACGAAAACTAGGAAAAAGGCAATTCGTAAATATTGCCTTCCATAGCGCCCACTTTTGCAAGCGAGTCCGCTTTCTCATTGCCCGGAATTGAACAATGAGATGGGACCCATACAAAGGTGATGATAAAATAACGCGAAGATAAAGCACTTAGAAGCTCCTGTATTTTCATGAGAAAATACGAGGAGTGCTTTACCGGCCTCAAGGAGCGAATAGCCTCTATAGAACTGAGACCATCCGTGAAAATGAAGTACTGATCCGGTGTTAGTGAGGCAACATTTTCTAGCGTAAAGTGTATTGTCGCTAATTCAGCGACATACACGGAACAAGGAGCTTGAAGTTTACGATTGGCGCTATAAATTTCATTAAATATACCAAAGCTTGCAGACCCCTCTAACAATGATCCGTCAGTGAAGAACGGTTTAGTGGAATCAACATGGCCAAACTTTGCAGCAAATATCACAAGAGCAATCATAGGACGATGATGCCCTGGGATTCCATGAACCTCCTGCTTCATGGATAAATCAAAATGAACCAAACTACCGACGTCGGAGTAGCAAATACGATTGGAAATATTCGGCGAAGGGCTGACATCCTGCGTTATGTACAAGTGGTACAAAGTCATGAAGTGAGTTTGAGGATTCAACTCGAGAAGCTTCTCAAAGTTTTCGATTACCTGGGGGTTCATAACTTCGCGCGTGTCGAGTGCATGCAACCTAACACGATACGAAGACACCGATACTGAATACGTTCTAGTTTGATAAAGTGCGACCGAGCCGCTAATTGAAAACAAAAACTACCGTATTTTATAACCGACAAAATCGTTGTCCGGTACAACGTTAGAAGATCTTGCGGATGCGCTCCCCACCAGGTTCTGGTAATTGTGCAGAGAAAGTGGATCCTTGGCTGGCACTTTCGCTTCACATACTCAATGTGGGATCTCCAGGTGCACTTTGAATCGAACCAGACCCCAAGATATTTAAATGACATGGAATGAGTTATCGGCTTACCCCAAATTTGAAGCTTCGGTTGTGTTGGGTTATGCTTCCTAGACAAAACTACCAACTCAGTTTTCTCCGTAGAGAATTCGATACTTAGCTCGAGAGCCAAAGTAGACAAATTGTCTAAGGTATCCTGTAAGGGTCCTCGCAGAGCGACCCCATTGGGTTCGATGACAGACACAACGCTTAAACAGGATCCCTGGGGGAGACCTATGTAGCTAAATCCGAAAGCTGTAGAGATTCCATGAGAGAAGCGCATATGTTTCTCTGATAGCAAATTGTACAAAAAATTATTCATTAATGGTGAAAAGCCACAAGCGTGGAGTTTATCTGAAAGAACTTCAACAGATACTGAATCAAAAGCCCCCTTGATACCCAAAAATACAGAAGCAATTTGCTCTTTTTTAGCCAAAGCTAACTGAATATCCGTGGAAAGCAAAGCGAGACAGTCATTCGTTCCCTTTCCCCTACGGAAACGATATTGAGTATCTGAAAGCAGGTTGTTCGTCTCAACCCATTTGTCCAGACGGAAGAGGATCATTTTCTCCAACAACTTTCGAATACAGGATAAGATCGCGATGGGTCGTTAGAAGTTGTGGTCGGACGCGGATTTACCAGGTTTTTGAATGGCAATAACTCTCACCCGTCTCCAATCATCCGGTACAATGTTTAGTGTCAAAAACTCCAGAAAGAATGATCCGTGCCGGCACAGAATCTGGACAAACTTTTCGCGTGAACTTGAGGATCCATTTGTTCGAGAGCTCCTCACTCCCGTTGTTTGTATTTCGGTTATGAAATATTCGCGCCGTGTTCCAAAGGGCAATCATTGAAGTTTCGCACGATTGCCTAGTTTCCACTTTTCTTGGTCGTGATGAGGCTTTTAAGTTCGCGTTTGAGAACTGTGTATACTTCGAAGTGCTCAGTTGTTCCACGTCTACGGAAAACTTCAAACACGTCGGACTTTTTACATTAAACCTCGGTGCATTACTGATCCCACCATGGAGATTATTTCCTGCGAAATTACTTACATGGAAATGATCGAGTTTGAACTTGATGTACGCTATTTATGATCAGATTAGAGAGGAAGCTATAGTCTTAGAACGGTGGAAGCCCTTCTACCATCGTTACGGCTTCATCTATTGCTGTCTTAAGCCTTGTCTAATTGATATCACGAATAAGATCATATGCAACGATGATGGATTCCGACGAATTGCGGAACAGTGATCGAATGGCCAACCTATTTTGAAAAATTATTCATCGAAGGAAGGGGTTGCTGCAAGGATGGGCCACTTTTGTGTCACTTGTTTAAAAAAAGTTTTATAGTGGAAAGCAATGCCAGAACCAGTAGATACATTCCACAAAATCATAAAATGAGAACAGCCCAGATGGAGAAGGGACTTTTATTCTTCAAAATGTGGTTACAGGGGTTTTGAATGAGCACGGAAGAGAGAAAAGTCCTGTGTGATGTTATTATTACGAAAACAAGGATGAGTTGTAATTTCCTTTTGTACACCACTCCTTGAATTGGGCAAGCTGATTTGGGGCTTCTGCTCAGCTTCTTTCCGCGAATTTCAGTGAAGCACCTGTTGTAAAACTGAAAGATGGTCCCTCCTCAGCCAACTAGGAGTCAGACTCGTCATGCACAGAGATGTATCAAACAATGTATACAGGGAATTCAATATGTTCGAACACATTTGAAAAATGTGTTTGAAAAATTAAAATACATGATATTCTTTCTTGGTTAATTTGTATTGAAGCAATGGTTATTGAGAACCTTTATGACATATTAGCTAGGAGCATCTATCTTTGAGCTGTATGAGGAGCTTGAGACGTTTCTCAAAAGAATCGCATGCGAAAAGCAACTGGTCGATCGCCATCTCGTCCCTGATCATGGAAATGAGCTTCTTAAATTGATCCATAGTGCTCACTTGATGTTTGCCCTGCTTGGTCAGCATCTGCGACCATACATAAAGGTCCAGGAGATTAAGGTACGGGAAGCTGGGAGGCCACAATGTCTTATCGAGAAAATCAGTCAAATTCTCCCGGAACCACACTTGGACGATATTCGCCGTGTGTGCCGGTACGCCTTCCCGTAGAGTTTCCGAAGCGCCAGGATAACAACCTTCTCTAGAACCTCAGTCTCACAGTACGCGGCGTTGATTTTCACGTTTTTCTCAATAAACACCAAAAAAGCTTCCACGACTGGATACGGCCCCCAAACCATCACCGACGTGGCGTTTTGGAACCGCGGGATGTTTACGTGGGACGGGGGGATGCAGGCCAATGTCGGTGCGCACAGCCGATCATTTTGGACTTTGTGTAGCTGCTGCAAGACAAAGTGTTTCTCATCAGAAAACACGAACTCCTGACCTGCAAAATCACTCTACGCTTTAAGTGTCCCATCACTGTCTGTAAAAATAAAAATATATTTCCTGTTCAGACAAAGTTTAACATATTTTATTAAAGCAAGAATCTTCGCCTGGAAGACTGTTGGATAAAGGGTGTATTCGATAAAAATGGCACACACATATATACTCATCAAAATTAAACCGATTATCGGATTTTCTTGAAATTTTCAGGGAATGAAGAACTACTAATGAGGCTTGATTTACAACATATGTTTTATTCAATTTCGTCTCCCATCCCGAATGCCCGCACCTTCCTTTTCACTCCACCCATCAAATTTTGTACAACCAATTTTCCCAGTGTTATTGTTGTTTTTACCCAAATTTTCTTCAATTCTAGCTCTGTTTTTATAGTTTTGGGATGTTTGCGAAATTCAGTTTTCATAATTGCCCAGAATTTTTCAATTGGACGAAGTTCCGGTGAATTTGGTGGGTTCATATCCTTTGGCAAAAAATTGACTCCGTTGGCTCGGTACCACTCCAATACGTTTCGAGCGTGGCAGGATGCTAGATCAGCCCACCGTGATGATTCTCCATCTCCTCTTGAAATCATCGGTACCATTTGCTTTCTTCTTAGTTTCGAAGAGTTTCCACTTAACTATTGCCCAGTACTTCTCTATTGGGCAAAGTTCTGGACAGTTTGGTATTATGGCAGTTTTTGACACGTATTTGACCTCTTGTATCTTATACTGAGCTGAAGATTTATGGCTTCTAATAAACGAAAGTAACTGCTTTTGCAGATATTCTTTCTCGTACACGTCCTTATTGATAGTGCCGGTAGAGACGAAACTTTTTGATTTTCGACCACAACCTCCTATATCCAAAATTGCTCGGCACCGGCGTTCATTTGCATTGCGGTAAAAACGCCAGACCAGGAAGCCGTTTAAATACAAGAAAATGTTTGCAAGCAATTTGTGTAAAGCTCCTTAGCACGACTATTTGCAGTTTAATTTTGCTTGTCATCACGGTTGGGCACTTTCTTCACTTTGTACGTCTTTAGATTGTGCATGTGCTTCAACTTTTGTACGTATTTTGTCTTCCTAACTTTGCGAGCCCTATTTCGCCACCTTCTTGTCCATTTGTCGGTAGAACACTTTCTGATTTGTTCCAACCATCCGATCCACAGCCAAGCGCTGGTAAAATGATTTGAAAACACAAAACACGGCACTTTTCCGTAGTTTTAGTTTCTTGGCAAGATTGCGTACCGATAAATTCGATTTTTGGTGCCGTTCGTACAAAATGCGTTTGATTCGACGCCATTTTACTGAATGTAACAAGAATGTAAAAATGTTGTACCACGAAATAAAGTGGAGAATTGCAGCTTTTAGACACTCAAGTAATAGACCGGACAACGTGATTCTGGCACAATGGATGTATCCAAAACAACTGTTAAATCGTATAGGAAATGTTCGTTTTGAATACAACATGGCGGCACGTTGTCCGGTCTATTACTTGAGTGTCTATATTGCAGCTGTCATTTTAGTGAAACGTTTCAGCGTTCCATGAAATGCACTGAAAGAAAAGTGTCCGAAATTTCCAGAACAAAACATATGCTTCACAATAATATATTCCGATTCCGCACCTCTGAATGCTAATGAATTCATTTCACACTACTGCTACTGCACACGATCCCAGAAAAAGTTCCCCACCACAACGCAGGTGACTAATTTTGAAGGCATGCTTCCCCTTCTACCATTGCTTGGCTTGGCTTGGTAAGGCAACAGAAGACAAAATTTAATGAGTTTAAAATTTTAAACCCTACATCTTTTCGCACTTGTTGGTGCGCTCTCTGTTCTACATAACCTCATCGTATCCTTGTGATGCCTGGAACCTGTAGAAAAAATAGAATCCTCCAGCAGCAAAGGGCAATAAAAATGCATATATTTAATTCCTTCCGTGCTAGTTGAAAGCTTCTGGAAGTGCTGGCAAGATTCCTCATGATGAGAGTGTTAGTTGCAGCTATACTAGAGAGGTTCCCTCAAACTGATCCGGCAACACTGCAAGCTAGGATTTATATCACTGCTACTTGATGAATGTGACAGATGGGCTACCTTTCATAGTCACCAGAGTCACAATATTTCCCCCTACCTTTCAAAACAACAACACCAACATCAGTCGGCAAAGCTGGAAAACTGGCTTCTGGGCTTCTCCGTACCGTTCTAATGGTTTTTAGTTTGGTCGTGTCTTGTGTATGCCGGCAAAAATATGAAGAGAATCCCACTCATTTAAGAGCATTAAACTTCGGAGGGGAATTCCTTGCAATTCCACCACCAATCATCGAGGGTTTCTTCATTCCCATAAACGGAAGGGAAAACACTTTTTTGTTGTTATCTGTCAGTTCGCAGGCCACACATGTTCACTTCCTGTGTCGACCAGACTGAAGAGTGGAAAAGGAATCCAACGGTTCCCACGCGAGATCTAGACCAAAAAGGTTTCGCCACGGCTGCTTCTGCTACTGATGTTGATGATGATGATGATGATGATGATGGCGGAGGTGGTGATGATGGGTGTTAGGCATCGTCCTGTGAAAGTGTACTTCCTACTGGCAGTTTACAACAACGGACTCGTCCGTTACGTTTCGCTTCTTGCCTGCCGGAAATGTAAGTGGAGGGAAGGCGGTTCTTCGCTGAGACTTTGGGGACCTTCTGCTGGTAGCAGTAATGAAAATTTTAGGTGGTATTAACAATCCTAATTGTTATTGTTATGGCTTTTTGGCGGTTGAAGTTCGGTCAATCTACAGAGAAACATACTCGGAATGGTTTTTAGAACTTTCTTTCGAGGATGTTAAATTAATATACGGCTTTTCAGTTACTGTTCTGAGTTGGCCTATCAGTAAAATAACTAAAATAATTTGAATTTATGATCAGCATTCAAGCATCGTTCATTTGCATTTCACAATCACTGTAATCGATTTTCACAACTCAACAACCTTCATCATCACTACCACGAATGGAAACACCGATTTCAAAGAATTTTCCGACTTTGCTGTGCAATATAGTCTTACCGGAGGTATTTGCCTTTAAAAGCAGGACAAAGTAAAGGAAGACCAGGTTCGTGCCTTTTGTCGTCCTCCAGCTTTAATTGACCGTGTCGCAATGTCGGTTGGTCGGGTGGTATTTAGGTTGATGGTAGGTTTCCGTTGTTTCTCATCGCACGGATGGGAAAAGCCATAGCGAAAAAGTGAAAAGCGATTTGCGATCCATTCCTCACCCTCTCCGACCAAGCCAGACAGCTTCCGGGAAGCCAGCTACAATCAACAAACGGGAACAGAGCTTATTGTTCCTCTTTCGCGGTCTACTTCTCATCTCGCAGGCCAATGAGAAACTGCAAACATCCCTTGTTGTGGCAAATGAAAAGGTGGAACAAATAGTACAAATCACGTTGCATAACTCTGAACTTTAGCCCCATCTCAGCGCTTTAAAATAAGATTTCTATTTCCTAGCTTCGGATAAAAGGGAAATCAGTTAAACAAGGAATCACCATCATCATGCGTCCAACTTAGTCATTAATCGATAACAACAAGAATACGCTAAAGTTCACATTGTTGCGCCACATTGTTGATGTTGTTAGCTCATACCATAACTGATCTCAGTAAATATTCGACGGCGCGATGTAGCATCCACTAGTTCGGGAACCTTCATAACTGAATAACTGACTCATACTGGAATAGAACAAATAGGTGAATCGTTTCCGTTTCGATGGTGGACTGCCCAAGAGGAGTCGGCCAATGCACTGCGGGACGAAACGCCAAAAACATGAACTTTTTACAATAACTCGTAAAAACGTGTTCTTAACATTTTGGTGTCTTCAGATGAAAATTTTCAAAAAATATAACGCATTTGAAGGTGACAAATCTTAGTTCGCAGCTTCACCACAGGCGCCGCTGCAAACTTGATTTTTTTTAAATGATGAGATAGAGAGTTGCACTTGCACTCACACAAACACACACACATACGCACCTGTCAAATGTTTTTAATTCTACAGCCGAGAAAGTTTACTTCTCTGTGGATTGTGGATCATGAGGTGAAAAAATGCAAACCGTGCAAACCGTGTGTTGATAAAAGTGCGTTTCAAGTACAGAAAATGGCTGACATAACAGGTAATGAAAACATTTGACAGGTGCGTCTGTGTGTGTGTTTGTGTGAGTGCAAGTGCATGGATAGAAGTAAGAGAGGATGAAGTGAGGGGTGAAATGATTTCCTTAAAATATGTGTGTGTGTGTGTGTGAAATATATTGAATTTTTAAGAGTATTGTCATAAGAGCGCGTGGGCCCTGGTATGTGCACAACTCAATAGCAATAGTTATGCATAAAATTATAAAAATATACAAAACATACAAGTTTTTACACGATAATAGGGTTCTCAATTGGGAATATTAGCATTTATGATAGTTTTAATGGTATATTCGCTACTTCATAGAACACAGGTTCACTCTTGGGGATAATCATGGATACACATGAAACCAACATAATATGCTATAACACATCCTATATTTTGATCCCTATGAGGTTTCATGTGCATCCACTTGCATCCCCGCCCGCTAAAGGGCTATGAAAAACGTATATTTTTCACAATAAAACTACTATAACTTCTCCCATAAAGGTTTTAGACGTAAGGTGAGTATAGAGAAAATTTATATTTTGATTATTTGTACAACTTTGTAGAACATTATTTTGACCTAAAACTGCACATTTATTAAATAATCACAAAAAACTAGTTTCCAAGGCCCGCCATTTTAAAAAAAACACGTACCTCGGCACAGTGACCAGATAGAAGGTTAGTGTTTTCAGCAATGTTGTTTGTATTAAAATTATCTACAACTTTGCCGAAAACACTAACTCTCTATCTCATCATTTAAAAAAAATCAAGTTTGCAGCGGCGCCTGTGGTGAAGCTGCGAACTAAGATTTGTCACCTTTAAATGCGTTATATTTTTTGAAAATTTTCATCTGAAGACACCAAAATGTTAAGAACACGTTTTTACGAGTTATTGTAAAAAGTTCATGTTTTTGGCGTTTCGTCCCACAGTGCAATGGCTTTCCAGAAACATAAGGAATTCTAGCCCAGCACATCAATGGCTGCCGGTGATATATTGTCCCTTTTCCCAAGCTATAGTCTCAAAAATGTATTGGTGGTAAAAAATCTGGTTCTGGTAAAAATGGCCGCCAGGAATCTGCTACAGAGGGAAAGAGGTTTTGATTTCGATGTGTGACCACAGTTGCACACAAAACATTCCAGACTAGTTGTAGAAATATCGGTTCTGCCGTTAGAACAGTGGTCACCCTTGACGAGAGAAATGCGTTTAATACCGCCAGTTGAGGGCTATCGCCAACTCGCTCAACGCCCTTCAGGTTCCTGGGTACCTCTATAAGATTCTGGGAAGTTACTTCCAGAGTCGCGTACAATATTGAGGGTAGGTAGAAACGTGTTCAGATCACTGTAGGCGTCCCACAAGGTTCGATCCTAAGTCCGGTGCTGTGAAACACGAAGTACGATGAGGTACTACGGCAGCAGTTTCGGAACGGGGTGAAGATCGTCGGGTTCACAGACGACATCAACCTGAAGATATGTGGCGAATTCATTGAAGAGGTGGAGCTGACGGTCTTGCACTCATTTGCCATTGTGGAGAGATGAATGAACTCCAGGAAACTGGAGCTAGCCTATCATAAGACTGAGGTCACGGTTGTTAACAACCGCAAAATCAGAACAACATGCGACGATTATTGCAGGCAACTGCACAATCAAATCGAAGAAATCTTTGAGGGGTTCATGATCGACAATAAGCTGTCCTTTATCAGCCACCTTGATTACGGCTGCAAGAGAAGCCTGTATGGCTATATCGGCATTATTCCGCATGATGTCGAATAGCTCCGCAGAGGCAAGGGAGTAATCGGTAACTCCAGGTCAGTGTCGCCCTGTCCATACTAAGGTACGGCGGGCTGGGTAAGCTAGAAAGTACGCAAAGGCTAATGTGCCTAGGAGTGGTTAGCGCATACCGAACGGTATCACGCCAAGCATTCTGCGCCTCAGCGGGGATGATGTCAATAGGACGAAGAGTTATTCATACAACGTGCAACAAAAGGTATACGAAAGACCACTAGAGCAGTATCTATGGTTAAGTGGCAAAGGGAATGGAACAACTCCACCAAAGGTCGATAGACCCACCGAATTTCGGAACTATCCGGCTGGGTTGGTAGGCAACACGATGTAGTGAACTTCCACTTAACGCAGATTCGGTAAGGCCATGGCTGCTTTAGACAATATCTGCACAAATATGGGCATGCACAGTCCTCCGCATGCACCGAATGGGCGGGAGTTGAGGAAACCGCTGAACATGTGTTCTTTGCATGTTCTCGCTTCAACGGCATGAGATCCGGCATGATAGTCGTAAGCGGTCACGACACGACTCCGGATAGCTTGATGCAGAGGATGTGCCAAGACCGGGACATCTGGGACGCGGTATGCATAGCGGAATCCCAGATTATCCCGATCTGCAACAAAAATGGCGAGACGATCAATGTCGGGTCTCGGGGACCACTAACTACTGAAACCCTGAGTAGTTAGACATAGGCGGGTGCTTAACAAGCTAGTGCCCGAGTAATACCGAAAGATGGTTCCGGGAGGGTTCAGGGCATATGACCCGGGTGAGATTTAAGTAGGTCGAGGAGTTGGCATCCGAATCCCCCACCAGCTCTTTAGGGAATCTGGTTCGCATTTTCTATTGTAGAGAGTTACCGTCTTGGAAAAAAGATTCTAAGTATATCATCTGTCGTTTTTATATAATCATATTAGTTCCAGAACATGCCACAGTTTATCTTTACCAATATGAAGCGCTTGAGAGTTGCCGTCTTCAAAAAAGTTTATCATCATGTTATTTATCGCCTTTTTTCATTATCAGTTCAGTTGTTGGCGCTATCGCTTTTCAAATGAAGCGCTTAAGAGTTGCCGTCTCAAGTATGTCATTTGTTGTCTTTTGACACAATCATATCAGTTCAGATCTTGCCACAGAGATGGAGCTGCTGTCTGTGCAAAACATGAGACAGTTGCCGTCTGATGCATTTTCAGTTTGTAGTTCGGCGTTTTTTGTCATTATCATTATTTTCAACCATATGTAGTTCTAGAGAGATGCCATCTTCAGCTAAGTTATTCAATGTGTCGAGGTCGTCGTTCCGAAAGTGGTAGTAACTTTGCCGAAGACGGAAACTCTCTCTTGAGCCTCGTTTGGCAAAAAAATACTGCAGCGCCATTTTTGCTACGCAATTTGGAACTAATCTGATAATGTCAAGCGATTACAGTTTACAATCTTAACAACTTTGCCTAAGACGACGAGTCTCTTAAGCTTTATTTGACAAAGATAGACTGCAGCACCATCTCTAGCGGCAAAATACTGGAACTAATATGATAATGTCGTACACTAAGGTTTTTATATGCACGGGGATACGGTCCACTTTTAGTAAGGAACCGTGTAAAAAGACTAAATAGAGTCGATAAATTCACATGCTAAACATTTTATATTGCTTGGATTTTTATGTATGCGTTACCTTTCCACGCAATGGTCAAAATACAGTTTCTAAAATTTTTAGTATTTACACTAAAAATTGTGAATTTTTAAAAAAACTGCCATATGATTACTGTTAGCCCAAATCGTAAAATGTGATTTGAATTAGGTCGATACGTTGTTCCGTTCTGGAGTTATCGCTGAAAACAACCCGTGTAAAAAAAAACCGTGCAAAAAAAAACCTTAGTGTATATAGGAGATTTTCTACAGCAAACAACTTTGCCGAAGAAGGCAACACTTTAGAGATTAATTGCCAAAGATATACAGAATTATTTGAAATTAATGTCATGATTTTATAAGACGATTCGTTATGCACTGAAAACTTTCCAGAAAATGCCCATTTTCTACAATGAGTTTGGAATGTTTTATATGCATTTATGTTAACACAGCCAAACGAAAACTTCCTTCCCTTTGTAGCAGATTCTCGGTGGCCAATATTATCGGAATCAGTTTTTTTTTGTTCCCAAGCATTTTCGGGACCAGATCGCTTTCAAATGGTGTATGAAAATTGACTCTAAGGTTTGGTCTATTTAGTATTGGAACAAACATTTTGTATTCTTACAGCAACCCTAGTGGTCGGATTTGTAAACTATGACATCTTATGTGTTACCTATAACAATAACAACACCAGAAGTTTTTTTACGGTGCAGTTCGAACGTTCTCAGAGGAAGAATAAATGGAAGAAGAAAGAAGAAACATAATTGTGCGCAATCATTTGGAAAACCCTTCGTGGTCTGGGCCAAAACTTGCTAAAGTGATGGGTTTTCCCCGAAATACCTCGTGGCGTGTTTTGAAAAATAACAGTGAAACTCGATGTATCGCAAGCCTCAAAGCAAGCGTTGGACGGGTACTGTCAACTGCGAAACAAAGTCAATCGTGCACAATCGTGCTTACTTAAACATGGCTCAATGATAACAATCTTTCCATTGTTGCTTTTGGTTTTTCCTACAAGGTATTTCAGTGTGACCGTGCACTGAACTGTCGAAAGTATTCTGGTGGAGGCGTTTTGATAGCTGTACGTTATGGCAGAATCACACATAGTTGAAGATCAACAGCATTCTCGATGTGCTGGCAGTATTAACTGGAATAAACACCTCGACATGAACGACGCCGATAAAGCCACTACTACGTTCTCCAACATCTAAAGCTACTTGATCGACAGACACGTTCCAAAGAAAGTCTCTCCAGCCTCGAAAGAAGTACCATGGCAGACAGATGTCTTGGCGTGGTGAAAGTGACGATGATACCAACCGGCGATCAGGACCGTCACCGGATGATGTTTAGGGAGAATAACTGGGAATTTTGCATGGAATATAAAGAACTTCGCCACTTCAGGCCAGGTCTTGTAGATACTGCTGGATTTAAGAACGGTAGGATGCTTTGCTTCTGAGTTGCCGCTTGTCTTTTTCAGCAGAACTCTCTCTTCCAGGAAGACTTTCGTTTTTACCATCTTCAATAGCAGAATATCCGCTTGCACGAGTTCAGCCTGGGTTAGTATCACGTTACGTAGACTTTGTCTAAAGTTTCCAGCCATCTGCTGAATCTCGAGTAATCTATCAGAGGTTCGGATTTCCAGTGCGGCTGGATACGTCAAACTTCTTCGTGAGTCGTACCCACGATTGGTTGTTCGGGCCATTACTTTTCGGCATCGTGTAGGAACTCGGGTCCTGTGAACCAAGGACAGCTGAACTCTAGGTTTGAACCACGCTTTTAGAGGAAGGTGTTGCTTCCTAGAGGGTTTGAGCTGTTTAGTCAAGTTATTAGTAAGAGACACTGAAGAAGTCTGCACATTGTAGACAAAATACGCGTATCTGTTCAGATAAGCAAAGGTGGTTGGAATTAAATATAAAATACTAGTTTTTCTTCTCATTTCTAGTATCCGGACCGGTAAAACCATTAACTCTTTAGTGAACGGGTAAAGTAGCTCGCAATGAACCACAAGTTTAACTAGAAATCTCTTGAGATAGCAGTCAGAACCGTCATAGCTTTGTGAAATTAGAACTGTTAGCAGTTGGGTATTGCCTTCTTAAACGATGAGGTAGCTGAAAGATTGTAAACGATATCCAGACTAGCGTGGACTTCCTGAGAAGGACTACGACCTGATCCAACAAAAGCTTCTGAACAATGCGGACAACCTTCGTCTTGGAGTTCACTCTGAAAGGTGAAGGTGGTACGATGGATCCAATAAGCTGCGAAGTGCCAAAGGGGTTGGAGCATCTAAGAGTGTATTAGTGGCATACCAGCACTGGCGGGCAGTAGTTCAGTTTCACATGACACCTGTGACTGATTCAGACCACTAGCTAAAGATGCTGGCGTAGCTGAGATGCCAAGTGAAGTATTGAGTCAAATGAAGACATTCACGCGAGAAGCATCTTGGAACGAACGACGAAGCGCACAGACCGTGGATTCGAAACCGAGACTTCTGTTTCGCAACAATGATCCGGACTTTCCAGATAGCTACCCAATGGCAGTCAGGCGTCTACAGTCTCTAGAGCTGAAGCTTGCAAAGGATTCTTCATTGCAAACACGGGTCCGTGAGCAAATAGTGCAGTAGGGTGCAGAAGGGTTACGAACACGAGGCAACCGAAGCAGAACTGAAGGATGCAGATCGGAAGTGTATTCGGTTTCTACCCTTAGGAGTCGTGCAAATAAAAAAACCAACTAGGTGAGGCTGGTTTGGGACGCTGCAGCGACGATGAATCGGGATTTCTTTAAACTCAAAACTCCTTAAGGAACCTGACCTACTGACACCTTTACCAGCAGTTCTCCGCCGTTTCCGTCAATTTCCAGAAGCCATCTGTTATCAAGGAGATGTTCCACCAACTCGTAATTCGCATACAAGGTCGTCTAGCAGAGTGCTTTCTCTGGCGAAACTGTCCGTTGGATCCTATCAACATCTACGTCATGTACGTAGCTACCTTTGAAGCGACATGTTCACCTGCTTCCACGCAATATGCTAAAAACATTAATGCCCAGGACCTCGCTAACGTATACCCACGTGCAACCACTGTTGTCGTTCAAAACCACTAAGTGGACGATTATTTGGACAGATTTATGACCGTCGAGCAAGCCGTTAAAGTGGTAAGAGAGGTCATCCATGTACATTCGAGGGGTGGCTTCGAGATCGGCCGGTTTCGACTGGTTCAAACTCAGCGAAAATTCTCTGCGAAATTGGGAAAACGACTACCGGTGAATCAAACAACCTAGCGTTGGAGCGGGCTGGAGTTTCTGAATCCGTGCTTGGAATGAATTTGATCCCTGCGGAGGACAGCTTTTCATGCAGCTTCAATCTACGCGAAGATCTTCGACAAATCCTGAATAAAGACCTCGTACCCACCAAGCGAGAAGCTCTCAAGGTCGTGATGAGTCTTTTCGGTCCACTCGGGCTCGTCTTGCATTTCTTAGTCCATGGAAAAGTAATTATACAAGGAAGCTCGGCTTCGGGAACGAGTTGGGATGAGCCAATCAACGAAGATATCTATCAGAATTGGTGACAATTGACTGCTCTATTTCCGAGGCTGGGAAAATTGAGGATACACCAATGTTACTTTTCGCCATTTTCGACAAACCTCGATGGTTAAATATTAATTATGGTTTCAAGTCCTTACTTTCGTGGATGCCAGCAATATTGCCTACTCGTGTGCTGTATACTTCCGACTGGTACATAAAGGCAGCGTCCAGATGGCACTGGTAGAAGATAAAAGTATAGCGGCCCCTCCGAAGACTCTGTCAACACCGAATGAACTGAAAGCTGCACTTCTTGGAGTGCTATTCCTAACGGCTGTCTTTTGAATACCATACGTAACCTGCATCGCAGCGGTTCTTCTGGAGTGACTCTACGACGGTTCTGGCATGGATCCGTTCTGATTTCACAAGTTCCGAAGATTCCACAAGTTCGTGTCCGTAAGAGTTGGAGAAATCCTGACCTTGAGTGATCCGCAAGATTTGAGTTGGATAAGATCCAAGATAAACGTGTCCGACGATGCCACGAAGTGGAAGAATAGTCCAAACCTGGAACCTGGAACTGGATACAAGCTTCCATAAATCGAGTTTCTTGGCGAAACATTATGGCGCAGAGGCAGTCCTGAAGAGAGATTGGTCGACCAAAGTAAAGTAAGTCTTAGATCAGTACTTTCACTGACTGCGATCTCATGGTCATCAAAGGAGGAAAAGAATGTGCAGGTTGAAAGATATTGCTGCTGGAGACTCTCCACACTGCCATGGCAAGCTTAGTTGAAGTCGTGAGGTGAGGTAGAATTATCAGGAACTATTGTTTATTTTAAACTGACTGTTGACTGTTCTTTATTTTAAATCTAGTGAGGAAATAGAGAAGCAATGTGACAAATGGCAAGAAGATAATGGGCTTGGAATTGAACTCCCGATCTTTTGCTCAGTAAGTAGAACAGGAAATCAGTGAGCCACTACAGCGTCGTGGAGGATGACAAACAGTATACATTAGTATTAATATTAGATTAATACTAGACCAATGACGTTGATCAAAAAACTTTCAAACTATCAGCACCAACAGTAATACAGGTATACCTCGATAGTACGTACATCAACTTTCTCAGTTCAAATTGCAATTGCATAAAAACTGCTGGTTGCATCTGAAATCTAATAAGACCAAGACTTCTGTTCTTTCTTTTGGTTGTACTAGTTTTCTAGTGTTATCAGTAGTTTTTGTGCAATTTCGATTTGAAATGATGAAGTTGATGTACGTACTATCAAGGTATACCTGTATATCATTAATATGAAGCGTTCGGAACAACGATTAGTCAGCATTCAGTGGTCGGCATCATTCATTATATTTTATAAAGCGCATGATACAATGCGCAAGAAGGATGCAACCTCGTTAAAGCCGAAAAAACTAATTTCTACATTCCACTACCATAAACCGCAGAAAGTCATTTTCAGACATTGACCGAAATGGTTTGGGGGGAAAAAAATATTGCCAAGAGCAGAAAAAAAACTCAGCGTACAGACAAACAGGCACAACAAGGCAGAAAGATCATTCCTTGTAATAAAAGTCAAATAAGCGAAATATTTATGCCACCACGAAGGTATGACCTTCCCATTCCCATCTCCGAATCTTCATTTCCAGCCATTGTAAAACTGTCTGCTATCACGTCGTGTTCTGTGCCGTGAAATTTCCCAGCCCCAGCAGCATCGGTATGGGCGGGGATCGTTGGCTGTGCGGCGGGAATATGAAATATAATCGGACTCTGCCCCGCCTCTCCGACGCTGCCTCGCCGTTGAATGAAGGCAACAGGATAACCCTAATGGATTTCCGATACCATCGCTGCTGAAGCCGCCGTCTTGCGTTGCATTCAGGTACCTATGGATGAGGAAGGTGGATCGTAAAACGATCAGGGCGACACTGGATGATGACTGGCAAACGGCATCGTTTTCACTGCCAGTAGCAATGATGATGATGGTAGTCATATCCATCTTAAGGATTGCGGAGGATGAAGTTGGTAGAGCGAAAGAAAGAAAAAAAAATCTTTGCCCTCATCTTGTCTCCGGGAATAACTGCTTCCAGACAACACACTGTGGAAAATCTGTCGTGAGTTATCGATGCTTTCAAGTAGGAACGGAGTTTGGCTTAGCGTTTTCCGATGGTGCACCTTTATCAGCGATATATTGAAAAGAAAGATGTTGAGACAGAAGGTATCATCGTTGTAATCGTATATATCTTATGGATATTTGAACAGGCAGCACAAGGACAGATATCATGGCTTTTGTGTGATGCTTCACAAAGAGCAAAATACTGCCACGTGGGAGGAGAGGGAGGCCCTCTGCTCGCTGCAAGTACAACAACATGGCATGCGAGGGAAGAATCTCGACATAGGAAAGGTAAAGTTAAGGTTTGAGGGATAGGAAACTGCGGGTTTCCGTTATTGCATTCGTGGGTGAAATTCATCCTCATCGTTCCACTGGAAAAAAGTGTACGACTTGAGTTGAAGAGTGTTTTTCGCTATGATTGATTGAGCAAATGAAGTTCGATTTGATGGATTAATCAAGTAAATTGTTGGGGATTGTTAATGGTCTCAAAACTGGTGTACCGTAAACAATGGATTTATTAAATTTGTTATGCATCTTAGCAGTTGTTTGTTTTATCATTCGATATTGATAAGCATCCCAGCGGTGGTAGTGCAAAGAGCCAGTTTATAAGACAATGTCTGCAAGGTGATTTGATGTGACTAGAAAAAAATTTAAAATAAGTTTAGAAAATCCTTTAAATAAAACATACTAAGCGAGTCCACCCATCTCTTTTAAGTAAGAACTATATAAAATGGCATGACGGAGGGGCAAGTACAATACAGATAGTTGTAAAATATATATCAGTTTCACGGGACTTATATTGCATTCATTGACTAAGGAACCAATAAATAATTTCTCAAAACTGAATAAAAAGTTTGAAGAACTCTAGGCTATTTTTGATGACCTTATTTTTTACAAAATGACGTAAACTCAAATATAAAAAGGAACGATGTTCCTGTGTGTAATGTTAAACGCAAAATATTATTTATTTACTTTAGTTGTTAAATAACAAACTAAACACTAGTTATAAAAAACCAATTTGCTAGACTCAGAAAGAAATCTATCTTGCCTAAAGGGTGATACGGTCAAAATTTGGTCAAGGGAAAACGCGTTAAATCGGTGAAATCGTTTATTTAAAAATCAAATTAAATTTCTTTTTCAAGTTCAATTAGTATAAAATTCAGGAAAAATATTCAGTTAGGCTTCCGCTTTTCCCAAATCCGAATTGCCGGGCCTTACGCTTGACCCCCGCCATCAGATTTTGTACAGCCACCTTGTCCACCTTCTTCGCCGCAGAAAGCCAGTTTGCCTTGAACTGCTGCTCGTCCTTAGCAGTTTTTTTGGTCTTCTTTAGGTTCCGCTTGACAATAGCCCAGTATTTCTCAATTGGGCGGAGCTCTGGCGTGTTGGGAGGGTTCTTGTCCTGGGAACCACCTGCACGTTGTTGGCGGCGTACCACTCCATGGCCTTTTTACCGTAATGGCAAGATGCCAAATCCGGCCAAAACTGTACGGAACAACCGTGTTTCTTCAGGAAAGGCAGCAGACGTTTATTCAAACACTCTTTCACGTAAATTTTTAGTTGACAGTCCCGGAAGCTATGAAAATGCTGCTTTTCAAGCCACAGGTACAGATGGCTTGCCAAACCAGATATTTCTTGCGAACTTTGACAGTTTCGTGTGCTTGAAAATATCTGCTACCTTTCCTTCCTTTTGCCGTATAAAACTCCTGTCCCGGAAGCTGCTTGTAGTCGGCTTTGACGTTGGTTTCGTCGTCCATTACCACGCAGTCAAACTTCGTCAGCATCGTCGTGTACAGCCTCCGGGATCGCGCTTTGGCCGTCGTATTTTGTTTATCATCGCGATTTGGAGTCACTACCTTCTTGTAAGTCGATAGTCCGGCTCGTTTTTTGGCTCGATGCACGGTTGTAGACGATACACCCAGCTTATTTGCGGCATCTCGGAGAGATAGGTTAGAGTTTCGCTTGAAACTACCGGCAACTCTCTTTGTCGTCTCAGCGGCTTCCGGTTTTCGATTTCCCCCGATCCAGACTTCCTGGCTGTCGACAAACGTTCCCCAAACACTTTAACTACATTTGTAACGGTTGATTTGGCAACTTTTAGCGATTTTGCCAACTTTGCGTGCGAGTAGCTCGGATTTTCGCGATGCGCGAGCAAAATTTTGATACGCTGCTCTTCTTGCTTGGACGGCATTTTGACAACTGAAGAGTGAATTCCAAAATCAAAATAGGAGCAACATTCTACACACACACACCTTCAAAATGAGGGGGTGTTCAGGTTTTCTAAATGCAAATTGAAAGAAATACGTCTAGTTGAAATTGAATTTTGACCGTATCGCCCTTTACTACCTATTGCTTTGATCTGGTTCTAGCGATTTGTTTGTTTCCCTTTTCCAATGCCTAACATGGGTGACAAATTATCTCCTGCTGTTGCGTTTGTTTTTGGGATGCACCAACTATTTCACACATATTATTCCTCTCGTCATACGTCCTCGAGGTCTATGTGTAATAGTATGACGAGAGGAAGATAATATGTGTGAAAGTCGGTGCATTCTAAAAATAAACTCAACAGCAGGAGATAATATCTTACCCATGAAATGGATGCGAGTACAAACGCAGAATTGAAATCCACGACACTTAACTCTTTAATTAAATTTCTACAATAGACACACGATTAGGAACTAAAATAGTGGACTGTGAAAAATCGTAGTCAATATCCCTTCAGGTTAAGAACACCAAATTTGTGGAACATTTTTTGACCACTTATGTTATTTTTCTTAATAAATAAATTCGTTGTAGCCTGAAGCTTTCACAATACACAAAACGTGTTGCTCATCGAGAGTTGATGACCGCAACCCAACATTTCTTCAAGAAAATTGTTCGGCTATCGGAAGATTGGCTAAGAAAAATTCCCCTTGGATCTGATGGTTCAGTGCAAAACAAATCAACCAAATCAAAATATACATGTTACAGAAGAAAAACCAGATTAATTCAATTATAATCTCTCGCCCTTTTCATGATAACCTTGCGCAAACGCTTTGTACACCCATCGCAGCTGGCACGCACGATTTACTGAAGAAATATTCCCAAATATCAACCAAATGTTTCTTGATTCGATCTAACGTGAATCCTTTCAAGTGGGTTGAGATCCGCTGACGATGCAGGCCATTCTTCGCTTGTGTCGCACCACGCTTGTGTCTTCTTTGCCTTGTGAGCTGGAGCTGAGTCCTGTTGAAAACAATACTTTGTATTCCCATACAGCGTTGAAGCGTGAGGAAGCAGATTGTTGTTCAAACATGTTGTTGAATATGGATTTTCCCAGTTTCGAAAAACAAAACGCTAACTCACTTCGAAATGCTTAAAGTTGAATATCTGTCAGAGTATAAGCTTTTGCAAATGTAATTTTAAATCTTGCTCCCGTATGGCTTCCATGGTGGCTGATAAATATGAACAAACGAAATCGCTTATTTATCTTCAGCGATAAGCTGTCAGAAAAATACATTCAAAAGGGGTATAACCAACTTTGCTGTTCAAATAACCCAGCTGAAATAAACCAAGACTGAAAAAAGGTGACACCTATTGTGAGACACACTGTATATCTGCAAACAATGTGCGCAGCTAGACAAATCCGTTGACGATCACCTAAAGGTTTCTGCTGCCGATCCGCGTCCATCTAAAAGTTCCAAAATAAGTTCAAAAGTTATATTTAGAAAAGGAAAGAAAAATCCTGACCCTGCAGGAAGTGTGCAACCTGCTGTGCTTACGGAGCAGTTAAAGCTCGCAAAGGTTGAATGAGCAAGCTCTAAACGAGGAGGAACTAATCAGGATGCGTTTTTCTAGAGGAAGCAGCGCGAAGAGAAAGAGTTGGAGCTGAAGCGAAAACAGCAACAAATAAGAACAGCTTCTTTCGAGAAGCGACAGGTAAGGTACGAACGACATTAGGCAGAGGTAAGCAGCTCAGGTGGTTTGGTCGTGAACTCGGACAAAAGGGTTAAAGCTAGACCGCTGGAGGATCAGACGGCAATCGGTAAGGGAAAACTAACACCCCCATCTCGAGACAGATTCCCGAGCACCAAGCGGATCACTCCAATTCTCCGCCGCCATCATATTGATAACGGAATTTTACACTCGAGGACCTTCTAGAGAGTAGACGGTTTTCTTCAATAAATTTTAGGAGTTTTAAGGGGATTTGCTTATTTTAGGCAAGCTAATTAAATTCCACGACTTTATGAAGATTTTCGCTGCGTCGTTCACACATCTGTGGTTTTCGTTTGTTAGCATTCGTTTGTTCAGTGATTCACTTTCTATTACAATCGACAGAATCATCAATAACTGCCCAAAGTCCGTCATATAAGGAGCAACACTTTTCTATTGACTGTCGCTATTATCGGTAGCCCCTTTTCTATTTGGCTTAAACTTCACTTTCCTAAAGGGTGTCCACGATGAAATTGCCACACTATGAAATTGCTCTAACTTTTTAACCGTTAAGTAGAATTTAGTATAAATTTGGGTGGATTTAGTTCATAGTGCATTATTTACATCCTGCAAGTTTTAAAGTCCTGTGATCAAAACTCGCGGAAATGGAGTCGAAAAAACAGCTCGTGCGTGATAAAATCTTGCGCATTCATCACGAGAACAAAGATCTCTCGCATCGTTCCATCGCTAAAACGTTGGGAATCGCGAATTCCACGGTGTCGCGAGTGATTAAGCGGTTCGAGGAACGGTTGACCACCGATCGGAAGCCCAGAAGTGAAGGAAAAAGTATTCCGTACAACACCAAAAATCACAACCGCGTAGTTGGGGCCTTCAACCGAAAAATCCGAACGCCTCCATTCGGGATGTGGCTAAGAAGCTGCACCTAAGCCGAAGTTTTGTCCAGAAGGCCAAAACTAAGGCTGGGCTTCGAACGTTCAAGGTACAAAAGGCCCCTAATCGCGGCGAGAAGCAGAACAAGTCCGCCAAAACCCGTGCCAGGAAGTTGTACCTCAACATGCTGACGAATGTTGAATGATGCATCATGGACGACGAAACATATGTGAAGGCCGACTTCAAACAGATCCCCGGCAACCTGTTTTTCACGGCCAAGGATAAGTTCAGCGTTCCAGAGCATGTCCGCACTCAGAAGATGTCCAAATTTGCGAAGCAATTCCTGGTTTGGCAAGCCATCTGCACGTGCGGGAAGCGGAGTGCACCTTTCGTGACCCAGGACACGATGAACGGACAGGTGTACATAAAAGAGTGCCTCCAGAAGCGGCTGCTTCCTCTCCTGAAGGCCCACAACGTCCCAACAATCTTCTGGCCGGATTTGGCCTCATGCCACTACTCCAAGGACGTGCTGAAGTGGTATGCGGACAATAAGGTCAATTTCGTGCCGAAAATGTTCAACCCACCCAACACTCCGGAGCTCCGCCCCATCGAGAAGTACTGGGCGATTATGAAGCAGCACCTTCTTAAACGACCTAAGGTAGTGAAGACAGTCGAGGAACTGAAGAAAGTATGGGTTTACATGCAAAAAACGGTTGATTCACAGGTTGTGCAGAATCTTATGGCCAGGGTTAAGGCCAAGGTGCGGGCATTTGCGTATGGACTGTAAATAAAATACGAGTAAAATGGTAAAATGAAGTTTAATAGTATAATAGTAGTCCCTGAAAAATTGATGGCAATCGGATGATAAGTCGAATTTTGCGAATCAATTTTGTGTGTGGCAATTTCATCGTGGACACCCTTTATTAAACTTCACGTGATAAAAAATTATTTATTATAGGTTGTGTTTTTAAGCAAAGAAGACAGTTTCTTTTTTCGTCTTAGTCAAATGTATTTAAACATTGAAAAATGGTCGTGTTTTCTAACAAAATTATTATCGAAAGTGGCTGAAATAGCCTCTGAGCGGGTGTGGTTGGGAAAATCTATTCAATCGAGTTTTTGAGAAATTTCCATATCGGAAAAAAAGGAAAAAATATTTTCCCGCGGTGTTGCGAGTGAATTAATGATTGGCAATCTACTTGAATAGATGAGTTTTAAATTTCGTTTAAGAGTCGTTAGAAAGCACGTGATTTTGGTTTTTCGCAGAGCGTTGAGTAAAAACAAGATTATAAAACGTAGAATAGTAGAGTACAGAAGACAGCCATTTTCTCCTCAAGCCATGTAACGAACGAAGCAAACAAGAAACGTGAACGATGGTGAGACCCATCTAATAATAAACATATTTGAAAAAAAATTTTTTTTAGAGAAGATCAAATACGTGCCAGGAAATTTTTTAAAGTTCCAAATCAGGAAGTGTGTTGCAGTACTCTTATCTAAATGATATTGATAATGTTTACAGGTAGGACTTATTGTAAGTGAAATTAACCTCGGAATGTTCTTGGCTCTCCAGACATTCTGAGAAAGGTTGCTGGATCTGCAATACAACTTTCACGTTCTAACTCCCGTAACAAAGCTGTTTTGACCCTTCAGACAACGGAATACTGGATTACAGGTATGTACACTTAGATCTTTTCATTAGGAGGAACTGTACGTCATGGCAAGTCCTGCACTGATGGTGGCTTCCTATCACATCACATCACATCAGTTTTAGTCAAAGAAGATTTGCAGGGGTAGTATTATTTGTAGGGTTTGGAAATAGGGTAAAGAATTGATTTCATGCAGATGGTAGTTGACGAATACCGCTTGACATTCAAACGTCAGCAATTGTAGTTTCAGTCCACCTTGCTCTCTGCAACACGCTAACTGCTGCATTGAAACTCGTGCAGGCAGCCTACGAAACATGGTGTACACACATATTTGTGATGGTTTTAATGTGCCTATCACAGCATGCTGTTATCTTCCGTTCATTTACTTGGTTGCCTGTACAACTTTTAACGTAGGACTACGTTTCCCTTTTCTATAGCGGGTGTCATTTCCAAATTTAAAAAAATTAGAGCGTTACGCAAATGTGAAAGGTTTTTCAACGCTAATAACTCTCGTCCGACTCAACAGAATGACTTCATTCAAACACTATTTGATCAGAAAAACTTCCCAAATTTATGCAATAACATTGCAATTATGTGCAATTAGTATGATAAGTACAATTTTCAACATGAAAATGACCTACTTCAACTCCCATACAATGTTGCATTTGAACAGTTTGAAAATATGGTTTTCCCTTTTCGGGTCCTTAAAAACGGATGACAACAATTTGAATTATTTGTCTTCTTCTTTTTATTTCATTATGTTTTATTCCATGTTAAAAACAGCAATAGCCACACCCCTTCGCTGCAAAATTATATTGCTTTGTTGTCGGTGGCTGATTGTTTCATCACGATTGCGCGTCAGGCTCGCAAACTATCGCCTGCGTTTGCTCATCAACAAACCAGAAGGAAGTGCTACAAAGTTTTACAAATGGGTGCATCCGCTTCCGACAACTAGACCTTATGGGATGAATGTGCAGTACACCGTGTCCAATATATTCTCATACACTTTTTCCTTGCATTAGTGTCGTGCAACTACTCAACATGCTTGACGTATGTGTTGGTGTAGTTTTGCACTATGTTTTTACAAACGCTTTTTGGTTATCTCCGATTGTTTTCATCCGGTGTTTATCTTATACCACACAGAAACAAAAGCGTTCCCGAAAATGAAAACGGACCGTGAACTAGTTCACGATTTCTTGATTTTTACCCAAATACGTGAACTAGTTCCCGATTACGTTATTCAGTTCACGGTGTATTTTTGCTTGTTCTCGAATTCATGACTGCATTCCACGGATCCGGGTACGGATTTTTTTTCCGTGCAGCGACGAAAGAGTTTCGTGCTGTGGTGATAAAAAAGTTTCTGAAAAGTGAGCGCCCGGGCGCTTTTTTTTTTAGAAATTTGAAAAACCTCGGAGTATAGCGGGATTTTGTGTACCGAACCATCCGAAGGTACACCGATAAAAAGAAACACTGAATTTTCTGCGTTATCTAATGCACATAAAGGGAATGCTAGATTTGGCAGAAAATAATGGGATATGTAAATTTAAGCCAGATAACGCCTGAATCAAGCCTGTTGTATGAAAGATTGCAAACATTGTTGTATGGCTCATCTTAGACTACAACCAATTGCGTTGTTTACGCCTTCTTTGGCTTGGAATTAAACGAGGAAAAATTTTACGCGCTTCTTAAAATTAATTATTTTTTTCTGTGTACCATGACATCTGCTCGTTGGATGACCGGAAGAGAACCGGTCGTACTCGTACGGTGCGGACTGCACGAATTGTTAAGTGGTCAGGGAACGGATTAGACGAAAATCATAGCGCTCTGTACGTAAAATGGCCGCAGATCTGAATGTTTCGAGATCGTCAATGGACAAAATACTGCAAAATGAACTCGGATTCCAAGCTTTCAAGAAACGTGAGGTTCACGGAGTTTCGGAACCATCCAAGCAGGAACGACTCGAAAGAGCAAGTCTGCTTTCGTCGCGGCACGGTGGGGAAGAATTTATCTTTTCCAACGAAAAGTTATTCGTCTTGCACAACAATCCCACAATGTCCAGAACAACAGATTGTGGGCTCTCTCTTCGAGAACTGTTCCAGAGAGTGATATTCCACGGTTCCAACGTGCTGCGTCAGTGATGGTTTGGGGAGGAATTTGCAAGCGAGGCAAATTACCACTGGTTTTCATCTTAAAAGGCGTTAAAGTGAATATTATAAAACGGAAGTTTTGGAGAAAGTTGTCAAGCCATATGTACAACAGGTGTTTGGAGATGCTCATTATGTATTTCAGCAGGAAGGAGCGCCATCGCATACTGCAAATCTCGTTCAGGGACTTTTTGGACAAGAATGAATGGCCTCCCAGTTCACCCGATCTGATTCCCTTGGATTATTTCGTATGCTCATGCTGGCGAAGGTAAATTCCCACAGGGCGTCTAATATGAACCAATTCAAAACCGCAATCAGACGAATTTGGAAGTCGTGGCACGCACGCCTGTGACATTTCAAAAAACGTCTGGAGCTGGTCAAGAATGTTAAAGGCGGTGTTATTCCAAAACATATGCTGTAGTTGGTCAGTATTAAATTGCAATATAATGAAATAAATAGAGTTTTATTTTGTATGAGAATATATTGGATACGGTGTACAAGTACGGGCACGAAGATTATGTGCTCAATGGAAACTGACTGCAGTGCTGTTGGAGCTCACCTAGTCGCAAAGCGGTACGAGTTTTACACGCACGATGCACCCGGAAGCAAGCCACTGGAGGTGTTTCTGCGTGGCCTTCCAGAATTCACTCCTGAGGAAATAATTGCTGAGCTTCAAGCGGCCGCTCAAAAACCAGTGAAGGTGTTCACCATCAGACGACAGCAAAATCCTCGGGACCAACTCTATCTGGTCCACCTGAAGAAGGTCTGCGTCATGATGGTGGACTTGATGAGCAACGATTTGCTGCAGCCACCATCGCCCCCATGTCGGCTCCCTCTCCAGGATGGTGTAATCTGGGTTGCAGTACCTCCACGCAACCACCCATTGATGGACAGCTCTACGACTCGGAGCAAATGATGGAGGTCGTCCAAGCGCTGTACCATCAACTACGTTGCTGCCGCTCAAAGGAGGCAAGAACATTCCTAATTGGAATGCTTGTTTCATACGGAACAAAAAAATAGAGTTCCGTGACTTCCTTAACAGGAAGGATATCGATATCGTCATCATCACGGAGAGGCACCTCAAGACTTAGCGTCTCAATTTCTGGCTATCGGATTGTGCGACTTGATCGTTGCGGCTCTGAGGAGTCGCGATAGCCCTGCTTCCGAGCGCTCAACTGCAGTTAATCGAAGCCATCGGAGTTGAGGTTTAATCTGCCATCGGTCCTATAACTATCATCGCGGCTCTATTGTCCCAAGCAAGCCAGCACCGTCATCAACGGTCCTACAAAATGCATTCGCAAGTTAATTCGGAGGCAGGGGCAGTTTATCATCTTAAGCAACCTTAATGCGAAACACGAAACCTGGAGGAACACCCGGCGCAACCAAAACGGCACCATTCTACAGGAGAACCTGGAAGAGGGCTATTAAATACACAATATTGCTCCCAGATATGTGACAATTTCCGTTTACGTTGGATAACTGTCGGATACTCAACGGCAGTGACAATGAAATACGGGCAACAAAAGTCAATTCTTCAGTGCTAATATCGACATCGGTACCACGAACAAGAAAATGGAGCCTCGGTGTGCTCCACCACTCAAAGCTCTTACTCAGACCGACTAGCTAAATGCGTCAAGATGGTGTATTAGCAAGCAATATCCGGGAATGAGATCAACGAATCTTCATTCAAACAGCTCAACTCAAAACTATACGTCACGAAAATTGCTGCTTAGCTATGTAAGTTGTATCTCATGCAATCTTATTCTACGTACATACATTAAAATATGATGTTCTTCGCTTTTCGTGTCGTTGGGGCTCCGTGATGCTGCTTGCTGCTTACTGTTGTGCCGATGTACCGTGGTCTATTGCGCGAGAACGATGTCTCGCAAAAACAGCGTCGCGTCACTCTTCTCTGTTGCGCCGATGCACTCGTCACACGCCACTTGGGCCTCCGTCACACTACGACGATGATGTATCAGGATCGCGTCACACTCCTCTGTTGCAAAGAGTACAACCGTCACAGATTTACTACTGTCGCTCGACACGCACTCGTTGCACGCTACTCCGACCTCTTTCGCGCTACGACGATGTCTGGTTGCACCGTCTCATACTCCTCACACCACAGATGCGAACCTTGCCTCGCCGTCGGATAGCCTCGAAGGAGTGTCGTCGTCTTGCCGCTCAGTCGTAACGCGATGCCCAGTTGCGACGAGAGATCAGGTTCGAGAATGTCAGCAAGACCGGAAGCAACCACCGCTTGCGTCGTGTGAGTAATGACCACGCCTGTTAATAAAGACCCTCGGTTGAAGGCCTTTTCACTTTGGCTGTTCAGCTTTCCAGTATTCTGGGCCAGAGATTTTTGCTAATTGTTCGGAGGGCCAATTTGCGAGAGTGAAAGGACTCCATTTCAATGGTACTATCCATTGGTGGCGAGTAGAGGAAGGGTTAAAGATGTAGTAGATCTATATGGGTTTTACTAAGTTGACGCTTTTCATTGGCGGAGCATTTTATAGACGCAATCTCGAAATGGTGTAACAAATACTTTCACCCAGTTTAGCTGATCCGGGGCCCACTCAACAATCGATTTCTTCCTCACCAGCATGCGAAACAATATCGTCGTACACCAAGAGCTCAGCTCGAACCACTATCCTGCGATGACCGAAGTTGGCTCCTCGGTTAACCAGCATCAGAACACCAGACGCGTCAGATGTGAGAGGTTCCGACAACACGCTGACGACAACATCGATTTTGACAGGCACTTGAGTTTGTGATGACATCGAGCGGCAGCTGCAGCAAGTGATCTCCCAGGCCCGGGAGCAACATGTCCCAGTGAGAGATTGGATGAACAACTCTGTACCCATTGATACACCCACTAATGATTTACAAATGCATGACTGCCAGTAGATGTGACTGTATACTGGAATATTATTAAGAAGCGTCTCTTGTTATTCAAGAGGAAGCACAATGGATCAACTCTATTTTGGCCTAATCTAGCATCCTGCCACTACACTCGAAACGCGTTGAAGTGGTACCGAGCCAACGGAGTCAATTTTGTCCCAAATTCACCGGAATTTCGGAACCGAAAAATTCTAGGCAATTATGAAGACCAGGTGCAAGATCTTCACGCCGCCTCACTTCGTTATGGTCAAAATAACAACATTGCCCAGGCAATGACAACCAGTGACTTCATGTTTCAGTTGCCAGTCTTTTGTGAACGTACGGCTCGTAGAGGCGTGAGGTAGGAACTGTGTAGGACCGCAGGTCTATCGTACCCTTGTTCAAAACTGTCAATTCACCATTAAGATTTTACCAACAAAACTTGAACTGTTTATTTTCGAAAAAAAAAGATTAGTTTACATTAGGGAATATCCATTAATTATGTCACGCGAAAAGTGACGCCTCGTCACCGGCCCCCTCTGGTTTTGGCCATTACACCCCACGGAATCGCATTGGCCCTCTGACACAGACCCTCGAAGCAGGATCGCTTGCTGGCCTTTATCTCCCTCTTTAGTGTGGCCTTCGCGGCGACTAAAGCCCCTCTAGGCTCGATTCTCTCGGCGTCTGACCGCGCTTGCGTGGAGGCATGTTCTTCGGAGGTTGGCAATCGACTCCGTCCACCAATACACCGGCGATCTTCCATTCCTCGGTTTGACTTCCCTCGGCATGGTCGCATCGCACGCTCGTGTAAGTGTCATAACGAGTCGTTCGCCGCAAGGTTCCTTGGGTTCACGTAAATTCCGTTCCCTCTCAAGCGGGCCCTTTAGCGTTGTCGCCTTTTTTAGCTCCAATAGCATCTCGCCGGTGCGAGTACGGCGTATACTCCGCACGTCGGCGCTTCAACCTGCCAGTTAAGCGTCCCCGCGCATCGCTTTCAAGACCTCCGAGTACTTAGACGCGTCGGTCTTGACGATGAGGGCCTCTCCACGGTTACGCTTGCGGGCCACCTGTCGCTTATCTTTTGCTTTTTGCGTCCTCCTTCCTTTTTTCCGGACCTTGTTCCAGTGGCTTACCCTGCCACGTTTGGGGTCGTCACTCGTCCCCCTCCTAGCACTAGCATCTGCTTCCGTGCTGTTTATAGCTGTTGTCGTTGGGGCTCTGTCGTTCGGGTCCCCTTTGGCGCTTGAGACAACTATCGAGCTGGGTGTCGCGCCTTTCGCGCTGGGCTTGGCGCCGGGGCCTCTCTTTTTACGGGCAGCCGAAGCTGGTCACGACGATGGACCCTCGGACCCCGCCGCCACTTTCGCATAGGTTTGTTTCCCTCCTGGGGCATTCGACACGATACGCTTCTTTGAAACGCCAGGTGCCGTTTCGCCCGGAGACTGCCTAGCCCGCTTGGAGGTCCCTGCCCCCATGGATAGGGTGGACTCTCCAACAGAGACGGCGCATCCGTCTGTGTCTGCTTCGAGGCTATGTCCCTTGCATTTTCCGTAGTTGCTAGCCTTGCCAACTCTTTGGCACTTTGCTTGACTAGAAGCTTGGTCTCCAGATCTTCCTTCTCTTCCTTACGCATGCAGCCTGACACTGTCAATTTGCGGTCCTTAGCAATATCGCACGGTGAGAATCGATAATCGCGTCCAATTGCTCAGACACCTCCATCACCTTGGAAAGGGTTTCCCGCATCCTATCCATGGCCCGGATGAGTCCTGGCCCATCCATGGCCACACCTAGCTTGGTAACACCTGCCTCCGATGCCGTAGCACTACCGCACGTGTCGCTCACGCCTGATTCCACCATTCTACGCGGTGGTGACCTCACTAGGCCGCCATTAGCGAACGGATTCGCTTTATTTTTCTCCTCGGTTTTCTTTGTTTCCTCCATGTTGTTGGGTCCCCCCTCCAGCCGCTTTCCCAGCCCACGTGGAGTAGTCGCTATTGTGATCCCATGGTTGCCCTTCATGGGGAACCGTGTTCAGAGCCGGACCAGCGTAAGACTGGTATAGGGTCATCTGAGCCTACTCCCGCCCGACTGACGAGGTCGGGCGGTGGAGAATGGAACGTACTAGAGGCCTGCCAAAGTTTTAACAGGACGGAGACGACCTGTGCCACGGGAACCTCACCATTTCCTACTCGGTGTCACCCGGTAGTACTGAGGGAGACGACACAGGCGCCAGCCCGAATACAACGGTACCACTAGTTATTCCTTTCGCAGCCGGTGCACCGCGGGCAGGCGAACTACATTCAATCCTCAAGTAATGGGCCTTACCTTATATAAATGAAGATAAGTGTCTACGTAGAAAACTTCAGGAAAGTTTTCTTCAAAAATTCTCATGGCACACTCTTCATCCCTCCCATAAGGCACAACTTCTAGGGTGACATTTTGCTTAGTCGTACACCACAGTGTCTTGAAGTTGTCAATGGAACTGTCTATCTTAGCCCAGGGGGCGAACCCGGCGTATTGGTTAATATCCATACCTCTCACGCCTAAGTCACGAGTTCGAATCTCATCTCCGGAGAAGTTACGAAAATGCCGAAAAGTGGTGTTTGACTGACTACGACGGGAGATGAACCAGCCCGAGGCTGAAAATTACGATAATCAAGACAAAAAAAAAATCTTAGCCCAATAATAAGTGTCTACCCTTCCAAAAACACAGCCTTAACGATGAGAAATGAAGCAGTCACAGGATGAGAATCTCGAAAATAATTAAACAAACAGCGATACAAATGACCCATCTAACGTTATTCAAGAGGGTCTTCAAAAAGACTGGTAAGGCAGCTGGAAACATGCAGGAGTTCGAACAAGATTGAGCTTAAGCGTCCAAAACATGTGATGAAACATTTGTCGGATTCTTGAAGAAAATAAAGTTGTTTGAATAAAACATAATTTTTAAGATGATTTTAAAGGAAGATTTGTGGATAATTTATTTTCGATACAGTTCATTGTACACTGCAGTGAATTTCGTTTATTGAAGGTCTTCAATCCACCAAACTATTCTCAATTCCGTCCAACAGATACATACTGTGAAATTTGATAAGGGAAAGTCCATTAATTATGTCACGCAATAAGGGAGGAGGGGGGGGGGGGTTTGGGAAAACGTGATAATCCATAAAAAAATTGAAGGTCCATACAAAATATGTGACAGGGGGGGTTATAAAACGTCATTTTTTTTTGCGTGACGTAATTAATGGACGTTCCCTAACTTCGGAGATGTAGATGGTGAAAAAAGATGTCTCACCAGGTTGACTAACTAAGTGTTTAAGAAAGGATGAAGTGTTCCCGCTAAAAGGGGGTTGGGCTCGTTATTTCATCAATTTCACAATTGAATAATTTCAGTGTCTTTTCGTAAAGAAGTGCAATAATAATCTTCAATTTAATTTCTTAACATTATGTTTTTGTCTAGCCAGTTCCAAGGTAAAGCTTTATCTTTAAAGTAAATTAGATCATACCTTTACAAATCAGGTAAACTAAAACCCAAACGATGAAACCCGCTAAATTTATGAACCCAGTTAAATTTACGCGTATTTAATTTATGCTCTGCAAGACTTCCATGGAATCTGCAAGCTCATAGAACAATGTTGATTCTAAATATCTTCGAGTTGAAATTCACTTGACCGTAAAGAAGACACACAAAACCACAAACCGATCCAGTCTCCTCCCATCCGCACATCAGCCCCTTGGAAAGTTTCACTTAAATGCTCCTCGGAGAAAACCCCAATATGGCAACGTGCAGCAAAGCCAGAAAAATGATTCCTAGTGGAGCTAAGATGCGCTTAATTTTATGAACCGATCCGGAACCGTTTTGTAGCGAAGCAGCCGAGAAACTTGTGTTGTCACAGGTCTTGGTTCCGTTTCTTCCCCTGCTCGTCTTGCGGGAAAAACAATTAGAATTAGAACCAGACGGACCAAAACCAACTACGGTGGACACATTTTCGTTCTTGTGTAAAATTTTCACAAACGATTACCTCTCCTCTCCACTGTCCTCGTCCATGTCGCTTTCGTCAGCAAAAGCAGCTGAGACCATACTTAGATAGATATTTTCTTGTATTTGTCTCGTTTTCCCTGCTCATCAGCTCAAGTTTTTCGGTTGCGCTTTTCTCCGAACGAACTGTTGGACCTTAACGTGGCGAAACCGCCCGAAACAATTAAATGTAAGCCGCTTAGAACAAAAACGTATTGGGTATTTGAAATGGCACAAGTTTTGTTTTGCCAAGTAGTTCGTGAACCGAATAAGAAATATAAACCACCGTCGTGCGCTGAAGTTGGGAGACTTGGTATGTTCACTATCAATTTCTAGCAGTGGCTGTAAAACCAATAAACTGTATGGTATTCGGAGCACTACTGTGCCTATCGGTTTCATCAGTGGGCCTTTATTTTTTATTTCACTTCCCTGCACAACATATTTTAAATCCCTTTAATCGTTTTTCAACCCACTCACCCAATTAAACGAGAAACGGGAAACTTTGTCAAAAGGGTAAAAAACGATCGATTTGGAGTAAATGTAATTTTCATAATTAATACGTTCGAATGGAGCGAGATAAATAAAATTAATCAATTTGATTGAATGGTTCCAATGGTAGGACCAATATTTTTTTGTTGTGTTGTCAATCGTCCCTGGCTGTGCGTTCGTTTGAGTTGCTCCATCGGAGATCTGTGGGATAGGATTGCCGCTTGCTTGTTGTTCAGTTGATATGTCGTAGGGTTATTGGATTGGTAAAATGTATACACATTCGCATGCTGGACCGCCGCCTGTAGGGATGCTGCATCGAAGAAGATTGAATAGTCTAAGTTTAGTAGAAGTTCTAGTTCTCATGGAAACTAAAAAATCCTTTGTGATATATCGCTTTGCTAATTTTGATACTCTTAGTTTAATCCTTTAGAAAAATAAATGATTTATAACACATTAAACATTCATTAATTCAGGTTCGTTAAGGTGAACATTAGGGCTGAGTTCATGTTGATCTTTGTCTTCAGATTATAATCCATTTAGTTGGGTTTTAGAAGATGCACAATTATATATATTAGAATACAAGTACAGATCTAAACCAGCCGTGAGAATGTCGTTATGGTCACTCACAAAGTGTGATGGTGGGCCACTCACGAAGTATGTGGAATATAAGGTTATTCAAAAACGCTTAAAACCATTTTCAACGAATTATACTAGCAGTAATGTGAAGGGTCACACACAGAAAGTGATTTTGGGATTAATTGAAATGACCAGGTTCTTTAAAACTGTTAACAAACTTTTTGCAATATGGTCAGACAGACTTTGTGCATTATCAGGCATCAGGTCATAATATTCACATTACATTAAAACAATTTAAACGAAATATAAACATATTACCAAGCACCAGTCTTATACTATTTCAGTTAAAAAAAATTAATTGACCAGGGCAAGTAATCATTGCTATTTTATTGGTGTTTTGAGGTTCGGATGATTCAAACACCGAAGTTAGAGTTAATCTCTGGTCTTTATTATCGGGTTCTTCTATTTATAAGCTAAATTCATAATTTGGTTCTAGTTCGATTTCTAAGAGAGATGGACTCTCATATTAGACTCGCATTGAGTTCTGAGAGAAAGAGAGTATAATGGGAAAACTTAGTAGTGGTGAATATAGAGCATAGGGAACGTCCATTAATTACGTCACGCAAAAATTGACTTTTTTTAACACGCCCTCCCCCCCTTGTCACGTTTTTTGTATGGACCTCCAAATTTTTTTGTATGGATCGTCACGTTTTCTCAAACCCCCCCTCCCTCCTTACTGCGTGACATAATTAATGGACCTTCCCATACAGAATTTTTATGCAAAGAGAGAAAGAGAGACCAGCTTCTGAGTATTATTCTACATGGCCAGCCGTTTCAACTCAGTTTTGAATCGTTTTTAACTCACTTTCGTCACAAGTGGAGTCACTCAAATTGAGTAAATGTTACTGGCATTAACAAGTCAACAAACCAAAAACATCCGTCTGATTTGAGCCGATGTTTTTGATTGTTGTCCGGCACTATTGCCCTGCCAAATGTATCTTTCCAGCATTTGCCACTTGCTGGATGCTGAGTTCGGTAGAACGGTAGAGCGGTAGGGCTAGGTGAGCTCATGATCTACCCTTTGCCGTCACATACCGTCCTCTTGCCTACCGCAAAAGATGGTCTTAAGCTTTTTTTTTTCGAAAGGATGGAAAATCCGCAACTAGACACCTGAAGAACTCAGGGTGTGGAGATGAGCCCTAGTAGCACACATGTTGCCATTCGGTTGAGATAACATAAATATGACTTGCTAAGTCATAATCAAGTTACTACAACCAATTATGACCGTAGTGTGCTACTTGGGAGGGTGCCAACTCCTCGACCCACTAAAAACCCACCCGTGCTTTAAGCCCTGGACCGTCCCCGGGACCACCTTTCGGTATTACTTCGGGGAGGGGGCTATTGTGCTTGTTAAGCACCCATTATGTCTAACTACTTAGGGCTTTAGTAGTTAGGTGGTCCCTACGACCTGCCTTTGCTCGTTTCGCCATTTTTGTTGGAGATCGAGGACGATCTGGGAGGCTGCTACGCATACCGCGTCCCAGATGTCCCAGTCTAGGCACATCTTCTTCTTCTTTTTTAGCATTTCAAGCTTATTGCTTTCACTATTCGCTTATTGCTTGCTCTCAACTTAGTGTTCTAAATGCACTTCCACAGTTATTAATTGAGAGCTTTCGATGCCAGGTACCATTTTTGCATTAGTATGATAGTGTGGCAAGTACAATCATACCCTATGCCCAGGGAGTCGAGAAAATTTCCTTAACGAAAAATTCCTAGATCAGACCGGGAATCGAACCCAGTCACCTTCAGCATGGTGTTGCTTAATAGCCGCGCCTTTACCGACTGAGCTAAGGGAGGACACTGGTACATCACCTGGACCAAATTATCCGGATCGTGTTGTGAGCGCTTACGGCAATTATGCCGGATCTCGCGCCAACCAAGCAAGGACATGCAACGAACACATGTTCCGTAGTTTCCTCGACTCCCGCGCACTCGCTGCATGCCTATATTTGTGCAGGTATTGTCTAATACAGCCGTGGCCAGACAATATCTGCGTTAAGTGGAAGTTCACCTCCCCGTGTCGCCTACCGACCCACCCGGTTAATTCCGGGATTAGTCGGTGGGTCCACCGACCTTTGGTGGAGTTATTCCATTCTCTTTGCCACTTAACCATGGATACGGCTGTAGTGGTCTTCCGGATACCTCTTGTTCCACGTTGTTTGAAGCACTCTACGTCCTCTTTTATGACCATGCCTATTGGCATCATCCCCGCTAGGACACAGACCACGTCACGTGATACCGTTCGGTATGCACTAACCACTCTTTGGCACATAAGCCCGTGCGTACTTTCTAGCTTACTTACGTAGCTTTTGGTACTCAAGGCAATGATCCACACCGGCCCGCCGTACCTAAGTATGGACAGGGCGACACTGACCAGGAGTTTATGCGTTCTCCTGGCAACTGCCGAGCTATTCGACATCATCCTGAATAATGCCGATATAGCCATAGAGGCTTTCTTGCAGGGGTAATCGACGTGACTCTTCGATTCTATTGTGCAGTTACCTGCACTGATCGTTGCATGTTGCTCCGATTTCCAATTATTCACCACCGTGACATCAGTCTTATGGTGGGCTAGCTCCAATTGCCTGGAACTTATCCATCTCTCCACAATGCCGATGCAGTGCGAGGCCGTTAGCTCAACCTTTTCAATGGATTTACCACATATCTCCGGGGTGATGTCATCCGCGAACCCAACTATCTTCACCTCGTTCGGGAACTCAAGTCATAAGACCTCATTGTACATCGTGTTCCATAGCACCGGACCCAGGATCGAAACGCCTGCGGTGATCTGTACACGTTTCTGGCATGCCTCTGTGTTGTTTACCAGTACGCGATTCTGGAAGTATCTTCCGAGAATCTTGTACAGGTACCCAGGAACCTGTAAGCGCTGGAGCGAGTCAGCGATAGCCACCCAACTGGCGCTATTGGACGCGTTTCTCACGTCAAGGGCCACTGAGGGACCACTGCACAGTAGCGTACTCCTCGCCTCTTGCGATGGATTGCCACCTCAGCCGTCTTGGTGACGGACAGGATGGCATCCACCGTCGACTTCCCTTTGCGGAAGCCAAATTGATTATTAGATTGTACCCTCCATGTACGTTGTCAGTCTGTTGAGGATTACCCTCTCGAGCACCTTAACCGCTGCATCCAACAGACATATAGGTCTATATGCCGATGGATCTCCTGGTGGCTTCCCTGTCTTTGGTAGCAACACAAGGTTCTGAATTTTCCAGGCGTCCGGGAAGACGCCTTCGTCCAGACACGTTTGCATCACCACCCTGAACATTTCGGGCTGTCTTGATGGCCAGGTTCGGGATACCATCAGGTCCCGTCGCTTTGTTCACCTTTAGCGACTTTGCTATCGCAATGAGTTCATCATTCGTCACCGTCGCCTCGTCGCCGGCTCCCGTTGTGCCGTTGTCAATGCCCACGGGGATAGTGGAACCCTGGTCATGGGACAAATCTACGGCGGCGGGGGGCCATGGACTCGGGTCGTGGCTCGGAAAGAGTCCCTCAACGATCACCTGCAGCAGCTCTGATGAACGCTCGGTTGGAGCCGCCGATCTTCTGATTTTGGCCATTACTACCCGATAGGCGTCACCCCACGGGTTCGCATTGGCCCTCTGACACAGACCCTTGAAGCAGGCTCGCTTGCTGACCTTTATCTCCCTCTTTAGTGCGGCCTTCGCGGTGACTAGCGTCCTTCTACGCTCGATTCTCTCGGCGTCTGACCGCGCTCTGTGCACCCTCCTTCTTGCGTGGAGGCATGTTCTTCGGAGGTCGGCAATCAACTCCGTCCACCAATACCGGCGATCTTCCATTCCTTGGTTTGACTTCCCTCGGCATGGTCGCATCGCACACGTGTGTGTGTGTGTGTGTTTGTGTGTGTATTATTGAATACGTGGGATTATCTATGCGAAAGAGCGCTGCCGACCGTTCGTCGGTATTTTATGGTTTAATCAGTGAATCCTTTTTTATTTTTGTTGCAAAATTAGAGTGAATCGTTCGAGGAAAATCGTTTATCTCATAATATATTTCCTATTTTGAACCTGATAAATGACAGTTTAGCTCAGCAATTCATGTTAAATGCCCTCGTGCTAAATCAAACGAATCCAGAACATGCACTGCACGATGAATGTACGACAAACCCTAAAGGTACTTTCACGAGTTGTTCCATTTTTTCTCCAGAAATCAAACAACTCACAGTGTGCACCGCTTGAACAATGCCTTTCAACATATATACGAACATTCCTCCCTTTGAAAGGTAGGTAAAAGTCGATCGAAATGAAAATTTCACGTCCTTTACTCTGTATGCCGCCGCGTCTAACGTAAACTTCCGTACGGAGCTGCATGACCCTGTGACGGGAAAAAAAGGGCAAATCCCCTTCGGCTGCCGCAACAGGACTTCCTACATAGCTTTCTCCGAGTTTGCTTGCGCTTTCAAAAGAAGTTTTCCCTTTTGCTGTTTTGTGTCGAATGGAAATCAATTGTTTTAATTAAATCTGAAGTCTCGTCGTTCCGCTGATTCTGGCAGTGAAGAAAGGGAGAAGACAAAAAGCCTCATGAAGCGATACGGGTTTTGACGTTCATGGCTAGAACGCACTAAACAATTGACGGGGAGGAGGGTGCATTTTCCCCGCACGGTTCGTTTAGTTCTATAACAATAAAATCGAAGGAGAAATGAGGCGTGAGCGTGGAATAATTGAAATTTTCGGATCTATAGTCGCGTAGGAGTTGTGGTGATCGACGGTGGGGAGTTTTGCATAAGGGGAACGGCTAAAGCACGATTCACTGAAAATCTGAACGTATTGCTAAATTTTGCAGCTCTCCTAAGACTGTATTCGATGAAATTTGGACACACGCAATTGATCGTAACTTTTTAGCGAGTGGGTAAAAATTATTGAAATTTTAACTGAATGAATTTCATTGTGTTGTGTCAATTGTGTAATGAGTTTCGTGAAAATCGGTCGAGTGATTTCAGTGATGGCTTCGAATGAAGAAATAGTGCGCCAACAAATTTTGGGCACTCACTTCGAAAACCCAAACGCTTTTCATCGATGGATCGGAAAACAGCTCGGAATCTCACATTCAACCGTATCTCATATGATCAAAACGTTCAAGGACCGTAAGACAACCAAGCGGAAGAATGGTATTGGCAAAAAACGTGGCACATCAAATCCGGAGAAGGCCACGATGGTATTGAACCAACTTAAGCGTTATCCCAACATTTCGATCAGGGATGTTGCGAAAAACGTGAAAGTTTCAGTTTGTTTTGTGCAGAAAACAATGAAACGTTCTGGATTACATGTGTGCAAGGTCCAGAAGGCACCAAACTGGAGCGATAAACAGAACTCGGTGGCCAAAACTCGTGTAAGAAAACTGTACAGGGAGTGGCTCACAAAACCGTTCTGCATTGTGATGGACGATGAGACCTACATTAAAGCCGACACCAAACAAATGCCAGTACAGGAACACTACATCGCCACCTCTCAGTTGGCCGTTCCGGAGAGTGTGCGGAAGAAGAAACTGTCGAAATTCGCCAAAAAATTCCTTGTCTGGCAAGCGATCTGCGGATGTGGCAAAATGAGTCAACCCTTCATCACCTCTGGGACCGTCAACGGACAAATCTACAAGGACGAATGCCTCCAAAAACGACTTCTGCCCTTCTTGAGATCTCACGAAGGCCCGACACTGTTTTGGCCGGATTTGGCATCTTGCCCCTATGCCCGGCCCGTCTTAGACCGGTACAAAGATAATAATGTAGTTTTTGTACCAAAAGACGTCAACCCTCCAAACACTCCGGAACTTCACCCAATTGAAAAATTTTGGGCAACCATGAAGGCAAAGCTCGTTAAAACTCCAAAACTGATAGAAAATGAACTTGAACTAAAGAAAGTGTGGTTAAAAATAAGTAAGCAAGTCGGTCCTATCATTGCCCGAAATTTGATGAAAGGGGTCAAGGCAAAGGTGCGGGCATTTGGGTTAGGAGAAAAGGTTCAATAAACCAATGATGTCGAAACTTAACCATTTAGTAGTACTTTATTTCCACAAAGTTTGAAAAGAATCGGGCTCAAGGAAAATTTTTTGGTGACCTAATTTGTGTGTCCAAATTTCATCGAATACAGTCTTTAGTTGGTTCAACTGTTTGAGATTGTTTGCGAAGTCCTTTTTTTTCAGTAGTAAAAGTTTTATTACGATTCATTAGGATTTAAAAAAAAAATGTTGTGACAGATGGACGACAAACGAGCGAAATTAATTTTTGACACCCACGTCCAAAATCCAACGTAGTCCAGATCAAAACTTGCTAAATCGTTGGAATTGGTTTAATCTACAGTGCGCATTGTCTTTAAACGCATCCGTGAGTGGAAGACTATTATTCTGGGAGATCTCAGTAAGCGTTATAGTGGAGTTAACGATCGAGAACTGCATTAGAAGGTAATGAGGACAATTTTAGCAAGCCCAGGACTCTTGGATTGTGACATTGTCATTGAACCCAATTCTAACGAAACTAACGAAAGCACCGTCCGGATGATTCGTCATTGCAGAGGCTATCGTTCTTGTCATGCCAATAATCGCCAAACCAGTCACTGAAACAGGACCAAATGGCAACTTTTCCAGGGAGTGTAAGTTAATATTAAGTTAAATAAATGTTATTACATTGTTTAATTATAAATTATACATTGCATATTTTTTTTTATATATTATAACTATGTAGTAAATATTATATACATGTGTTAATTGCGCAACTATGACAAACCAAGCGAGCCCCATATGCCGAGAAAGTTCGACATACAGTGTGTCTCATAATAGGTGTCATCTTTTTTCAGTCTTGGTTTTTTTCAGCTGGGCTATTTGATCAGCGAAATTGATTATACCCCTTTTGAGTGTATTCTTTTGACAGCTTTTCGCTGAACATAAATAAGCAATTTCATTTGTTTATATTTATCAGCTACCAAGCCGTACGGAAGCAAAGTTTTTTAAATTACATTTGCAAATGTTTAGACCGTATAAGATATTGAATAGCCTTAAGCAGTTCGGAGTATGTGAGCGTTTGGTTTTTCGTACCTTGAAACGGTTCAAGGAAACTGGAAATGTCCGAAGAACGAAGTAATTCGGCCGTATCTGTCCGTTAATTGAACAAACAATTTTAAATGTCCCCTGCTTCAATGAACAGGCTCCTCCTCAGACATGATCTGATATGCAAGCCGTACAAGAAACAACGGGTTCACGGGTTGACAGAGTGTCAAAAGCAAGCCAGGATCCAAAGAAGCAGACATCTTTTGGTTCGGCATGAAGACTGCGAGATTTTATTTTCGGATGAAAAGCTCTTTCCCCTTCAGGACAGTCACAATCAACAAAATGATCGTGTGTATGACATAAGTCTTGCCAATAATATTTGCATTACAAAAATGGGCAAAACTTGACGATTTCTCATGCGAGTGCGGGTTCATGACGAAACTACCCATGCAGCATCAATCATAGTAACCCATGAGTCAGCAGACAAAATTTGACAGCTCTATCTATCGAACTCTAACCGTGATGGCAAAACAAGGAAGCAACTCCGTTCAGAAGTGTGCGCGTTCAAATAACGGCACCCGTGCGTCGAAAACGGACATCGTGCGGCATTTTGTGGACGCCGGATACGCCCGTTCCGGCATCTACAACATCTTGGCACTATAGACAACAATCAGAGCATCGAAAGAAAGCACGGTTCCAGACGGCCGATGACCCTGAGCGACAAGAAGCTCCAAAGGATGCTGAAGAGGAAGACCGAGGGAAATGTGTCTACATCGCTGCGTGCGCTTGGCCGGGAGGAAGGTTCAACCGGCCAAACAGTGAAAATGTACCTTTAGAACATGAACATACACGTCAGGAAGCGGAAGTCGCATCCACTGGTTTCGGAGCTGCAGGCAATGACGCTGTGGCAGCGGCTGAATAAGATGGTCAAATCGATTTTCCCTGCGAATCGCCACGTGGCGGTGGCCTGGATGGCAACGACTGGCAGGGCACTTCGTATTTAACATCTCCCACTAAGGAAGTGAGCTCCGAGGTGAAGTTCATTTCACACACCAAGTTCCCCAAGAAGGTGCTGCTGTGGCTGACTATCAGCGAGAAAGGGATGTCAAAGCCGCTCTTCTTTTGCCCCGGACTGGACGTGAACGGAGTAATTTATAGAATGAAATGCCTGCCGGAAGTTGCGTCGTTCATCATGAAATACCATAAAGGCGAAGACGCGGTGTTCTGGCCGGATCTGGCGTCGGCCCACTACTCGAAGCGAACGTTGGAGGAGATGGAGCGACTGAATATCGATGTCGTACCCAAGTCGGTGAGCCCTCCCAACGTCCCCCAACTACGTCCCGTCGAGAATCAGTCCCAAGCTCGGTCCCAAGCTAAATAATGCGCCCCTAATAATGAACTCACACGAACACACTCTCACATATTCTGTCAAAATAACACAGCAAATCAAAACAAAGGCGCAAATATGTACAGCAAGGTGCTGACTTCAAGGTGTATTTCGGACCAAGGGGTTCATCAAAAGTGAACCAATTTCAAATCGCAAGTTGCATGTTTATTGTTGGTTATATGCTTCAACATATAGGCGCTACGAAAGGGCTTATTTTAGATCGATTCAAGAAACATTTGGTTGATATTGGGGACCAAATTCCCAGAAAATCGTGCGTGCCAGCTGCGACGGGTTTGCAAAGCGTTTGCGCAAAGTTATCAAGGAAAAGGGTGAGAGATTCGAATAGAATGAATATGGTTTATTTCTATAACATGTATCTTTCACATGAAAAATAAATGCTATGATTTGGTTGATTTGTTTTGCTGTCATCCCATTTTGTTCAAGTGACACCTATTGTGAGACACCCTGTAGGTGGTCGGAGCTATCCACACCGACCGCACGTACAGAGGATTGTTCGAATACTTGACGATGAGCAATCACAGATTGTGTTAAATGTTAAGGCAGTTGCCCAGCAATTATCAAGTGTAGAAGATTCGCCGAATTATGATTAGACGCCAAGTTTTACGGGAGGAAAAACTAGGCCGTAGATGCTTACGAAAGCACGGTGGATCCTGCAGGCAGCGAAAACCTTGTGGGGTTTGTGATAGGGTATGTGTCCCTTGACTCAGCCTATTATGCAACCAGCGATCACATTTTTCATTATAACTCATAATGTTTTTAAGCTGTAAGCGAGATTCAACTAGTTATACACTTGCAAAGATAAGTTTGATAAGGCATTTGGTAGTATGTATCACTAAAAGTTACATAACTATTTTTATAATGCCATAAACTTTCAAGGGATGTGGATTTAATGTCGGTCTATAAGCACCAAATTGGGTCTATTCGTGCATGCAACTTCGTCCCATTCGATGGATTAATTACTAAATGCAGTCTTTGTACGGTTTTTTTTTCTAATCTTATGAATTAAGGCATTGTAAGCTGTGCTGGATTTACTTAATACAGAATTTCACAACACAAACTAAAGTAAAACTGCATCGAAACAATTAAATGAGTTTCATGTATGATTTATCAGCCATTCAATAATGAAAACATTAGAATTCACTATACAATGATTTTGTCTCTTCGATTTGTGTTTAGATGAGCCACTTGAATATAAACAACCGCAAATTCATGCATTTCCACTTGAAATTTTACCGATAACAACCTTTTTACTACGATATTGCTACAACAGGCCATAGTTGGGAACATAGAGAAAAATATGTCCCCAACATTGGGTCTACGATTTTCTTGTAAAATCATTGTTATTTCAGCTATGTGACTAGTAAGTTTGTAACGTGTAACTATTTTCTGCACATTCAGACTGCATTACTTGCTTTATCGATTCAATTAAGCCAAATTTAGATCACTTGAAATTGTGTAGATCATCCGTTCAGCATAACCAGTGAAATCATGATGCCGAAAAAGTTCAAAAAACCGAAAATTACGCGGAAGTGAACAACTATAAGATGTTTAATATTGTCTCAATTGCTTCGGGTTACATCTATCATGCAAATAGCAACATGATTTTGTTGATTACCGCTAAATTAATGACACATTTGGAACATAGGCCGAATTAAGGAGCTAGGCTAACATTACATCCCCTTACCCTACTATACTATTTCAACAACTAGTTAGTAGACGGTTGGTTAGTTACTGTCGACACAACAACAACTTTATTGGCATGCTTCCACTGTATGAATAAGAATGACGGTCCCCCCAGGTACGTACTTCAGGGTTGCCATTGGACACCGAAGTCACTATCGCTAACAGGATCGTACTCGAGTACAACAAATCTCCCCTTTTTTCAAGAATAGAACTTTTTAGCTGGTAATCGTTGAATCTGGTTGGCCTCTTCTTTGTACGTCCCAGGCGTGAACGTATGATGGTTTCAGATGCTTCATGTTGCTCGAATCCATAGAAGTCGCCCTCTTGTATTTCATGGCCTTGTTCACGGCGCTGGTTATGTTCGGGTTCACTCAATGAATCGGGCCAGGAACATTTTGAGGCACCGACTCGTTTGATTCCACTGGGATGTTTGAGCTACCGATCTTCTTCAAGGGGGCGGTGTTTTTATCATACGATTTGGCACTTTCAGAATCTTCCAAGGTGACTCGAGGTCCAGTTCTGGATACAACTACGTATTTCTCGGGATTCAATGTTGTATGCAACTTATTCTCTGGCAGAATATTTTGCATCAGTACTGATTCACCCACATCGTTGGACGAAGTTTCCGCTTTTCGTCGCAAACCTTCATGATCCTTTCCTTTCCTTTTCAACTCCAAATTTTTGTAAGCAATGTCAGCCTGAAGGGATGCAGTTTAATGCAGTTCTGTTGGTGTACGGCAGGTTACTGAATGCGATGAGGTTTAGTACATCACTATGAAGTCATGTGGGTCCTGTTTCCAATTCCTACCCAAGTCATTGCTTAACTGGAGCCTTTTAAGCAGCGATCTGTTCTGACTTTCTACCGGACCATTTTGCTGTGGATAGCAAGGAATCGAATGGTTGAGGTGTATTCCGTGAACCTTACTGTATTTCTCAAATTCGACTCCTGTGAACTGCTTAGCTTCGTCCAACACGATTGTTCGTGGGTATCACAACCGTGTGAAGATTTTATCCAACCGGGCTACTGTATCCCTTGCCGTGATCTTATGCATCAACTCTACTTCCTTATAGCGACTGTAGTAGCCAATGATGACAAGTAAGTATACTCCGTCCGACATAAATCCGAGGAAATTGATGGCTACGTCCACCCATAGTTTATTAAGGAGCGGGCGGTGGTACATTGGTTCTGGTTTACTTGGTAGTCCAACCAACCGGCAGCCTTCATTGGCCTATACAGAATTAGTAACTTCGCGATCGATTCCAGGCCACCAAACTCAGCAAGCAATAAACTACAGTACATCACACGTTTGTAGACCGGGACGCACCGAACATAGCACTGTGGAAGCCCTCAACCCCCCCCCCCCCCACCGTAGTCGAGTCATTCCAGCCAGCGACCAACAGCCGTCCCGACCCTACGTGTGGGTGTGGGGAAAGAGTCTTCCAAAACGTGAACACAGGCAAGTACGAATGTGCTATTTGTCCGCCAAGACCTGATTTGCCCACCGTTTCCAGAAATTTTACACTGATTCCTGACTCGAGAGCAACATCGTGCGCGCCTTCGGTCTCACCGAAAACTAAGGTGTCATCGATGAAATTTACCGTGTGTTTACTACAACGGCATAATATCTGTTCAAGTATGCGATGAAAGATTAGAGTTAGAGAACACATCTCGAAAAGTAAAAGTGGAAATATCACTAACCGGAAATCTTCAAATCGTACAAGATGTCGAATGTGCATACGATCCAGGACTAACAACCTCGGTCACAAACATTAGTGTACTCTGAGTTGCTGCAACGGTTCCAACCTCACAGCGGGCTACCTGTTGAGTCCTGCAGTAACGTCTGTCTACGAGTTCGGTTTGGGTTCGATCACGCATTAAAAAATTGAGAGGGAAAACCTTACGAACGCCGTAAAAACACGACTGGGAAGGATAATCTACTGAAGCTGTTCATGAACACAGCGACAAACAAATTACGGGAATGTTCACACTATCAAAGGCTGCGAGTGCCAACTGAAATCCGATGAAAACCTGTCCACTGCATTGAAACACTACTGCTCCCTAGATAGCCTTGGGATTGCCAAACCAGAAAAGATTCTACGATCAACGGATGACCAACGTGCTATGTACAGGCTTGAAAGGTTGGCAATCCCTAAATAAGGACGGTTCGAGTCGTGCCTCTTCTGGAAGTGCGATAATGTTTGTTTCCCAAATAGCAAAGGAAAGGCTTACCGAAGATGACAGTGCTTAGACCGGCGTATGAAGCGGGATGAGGAGTTTGCTAAAACCGTAATGGCGAAGATCGATGAATACGTAGAAAAAGGTTGACGGAAGACGAACTCAACGCATATCAGCGTCAGGAATGGTACTTACCCGTTTTTCCCGTTGTGAGCCCCAACAAACCGAGTAAAGTATGGCGTATCGTTGAATTCACTTTTACTAAAAAGCCCAGATCTATTGACGTCACTACTTGCAGTCCTCGTCTAGTTTAGAGAGCTCCAGATCGCAATCTACGGAGATATTCAGGAGGTGTATCTGCAGGTTCTTCAGAAGCAACATGTTCGACTCTGCTTTTTGTGGGAGGACAACGCAGGCAACGCGGATCCAAACGTGTACGTCATGTTAGTGTTACCGTTTGGAGTATCGTGCACTCTAGCATTGTGCAATTCCTGAAAAATACTAACTGGAAGACATGCTTGCAAGCATTGAAAGCAAAGAAGAAGCCATTGATCTACACGGAACGTTAACAAAATGCATGCTGAAGTTGACTTTGAAATGATAAATTGGATTTTCAACTGCTCAGCCGGTTTTGAAGCACTACAAGAGCGATCTTACAGAAAAGAAGGACCTAAATAAGGCAGAAGGCGTCAACCGAGAAGCTTCTTGGACTGTGGTGGAATACGCCCTCTGACTGCTTCACCTTAAAGGTTTTTCCACGATATAATCCAAACCTGATGTTGAAGCAGCGGAAACCTACGAAACCTGAAGTACTTAGAACGTTTTTGATGATGTTTGATCCTCTCGCCGTTTCATAGGTCACTTCTTCTTGGTTCTTGAGGTTGTACTTCAAGAAATTTGGCAAACGTCTGTTGGGTGGGATGCTCCTATTGAAGAGACATAATCTGAAATGTGGATGCAATGGCTAAAGGTACTTCCTGAAGTGGCCAAGGTAGAGATCCCGCGACGCTACAGGATAGCTATATCCGTTGGAATCTCGAAGAAGTTCAAGTGCCCGTCTTCGTCGACGCTAGCGAGAGGGGTATCTGCTATTTAAGGTAGAAATTATAATCGATACTGCACTAGTTGGTTCAAAGACAGGGAACAGTTTAGCAAAGTCTCAGTATCAGTATCACAATATCTTCAAAGTGAATAAGCGATTCTTCTGGATAGATTCAAGCCACGTCTTCAGCTGGCTCAAGTCCGACCATCGAAGATATAGTCAATTTGTCGCTTTCCGAATGAGTGAGATTCTCGAAGTTTCCGAGGTCAGCGTATGGCAGTGGAACAAAGAAAAACGGCGCTGACGATGAGACGAAATGAAAACGGTTACCAGGTATGGGCAGAACTCATCGATGGTTTAACGGTCCGGAGTTTCTCAAGCCAGAAGAAAAATCGTCCGTTGAACTACGTCCACATTTTTTCGTTCATATCCAAAATAAATCATTGATATTCAAAACAGCTCTAAATGGACTCCCCTCCTAAGTCAAATCGCATACGTGTTTTGGTTGATCGGCAACGTGAAGACATCCCAATTTGAGGAAAGAAATATTGGAGCGTTAACGAGAACCAGCTATGGCTTAAAACTACTTGTACCGGCTTGCTCAAACTAGCTCCCTCGCAGATGAGGTGCCGATAATGTCAGACAACCGAACATCCAAAATCTCCAATCTTTTTTCTTTGTCTTTTCTTAGATGAGCATAATGTAGTCCGAGATCGTGGTTGAACCAGCGCGTATTTTTTTGTCAATCAAGATGCAGTGAACCATATAATCCTTCCACGAGACCATCGCATCACCCGTCTTGTCGTTTTTCACTCCCGTTGCAAATATCATCACCAAAACCAAAACACATAAATTAACTAACCGCGGCCACAATACAGCATTCCTCGTCTGAAGGCTACCTACCTCGCCTAGCTGCCTACTCTCTCCCGTTTACTTATATGGGGTGGACTACTTTGGTCCAATTATGATAACCCTTGGACGTCGTCTCTAGAAGCGTTGGCTACTTCTCGCCACTTGTGTCACTCGCGCCATCCACTTACAAATCGTTGACACAATGACTACCGATTCTTGTATTATTGCATTTAGAAACGTCATGGCTAAAGAAGGTGTACCAGCAGTCATATTTTTGTTTTGTTTCTTTATTATGGTAGCTTTCAGCCTCCTGGGCTGGTTCGCAGCAGTCATATTTACTGACAGAGATACGGACTTCCAAGGAAATAATTCGCCGAGTCAAAGATAGAAGGTAGTCCGCGCAGCCACCTTTATCCAAATCTGATCCGCTACGCTCTGCGATAGTCTCTAGTTCTCCCTAAGCCAAACCGATTTGTCGTCGAAGCAGGTTCGTCTGAAGGAGGGATTTCGGTCGACGGTCTTGAGTTACCGATGAATTCCGATTCTATCAGGATGCTCCGTAGGGTTCCGTCCGACAACCTACGTCTTGGCAGTAGCTTCTGCACCACCTGCTTGACCATACGAACCATCCTCTCCCAAGCTCCGCCCATATGAGGAGACATGGGTGGGATGATCTTCCACGTCATGTTTGTAGAGGTAAATTATGCAACGATTTTATCGTAATCCCACTCTTCCAGTGCGGTTTGCAGCTTTTTCCTAGCCCCACAAAGTTCGTTCCATGGTCGTTGTAGATGGCTACAGGCAACCCCGCCTGCCCATTACACCATAAACGAGTCAGAAGTGAGTGAGTGTGCAACTTCCAAATGTATGGCACGTACAGACAGAAGTGGCAATGACCCCCAACGTTTCTTCCCTCAGCACCCAATAGATAATGTCATTGGGCCGAAATAATCCACCACCATGTAGGCTGAGAGGTGTGACAGCGGCTGGTCGTGGTTCTCATGCAGAAACTTCTCATGGACGTGCAACACGATTAGATAAGTGATGCTGTGATCCTTAGGGAGAATAATGGGATTAGCGATGCTGCTATCGATGAACTGACATGCGTTGGTTCGTCCACGGATTCTCAGGTGTCCCTTCTCATCCCTAAACGGTCAAGGACAGGACAAGAGACAGTTTTTGGGAACATTTTTTTATGTCTGTCCTTGATGATTGGTGGCCAGGATTGCGATTTCCTCTCCATAGTTGGGCAATCAGGAACAGGTAGCATTCTACTCTGGTAAACTTCGCCTTAGATATCTTCCTGGTAGTCAGCTGCATAGTATTGATTACTCTGAACACATGAGTGGATAGGTTTATAGGCCTTAAAATGGAGATGAAGATTCAGACGAAACTCTGTATCGGTGACTTTAACAGAAAGCGATGCTGCTGGCCATTATTTTTCAGCCCTGTGGAGAAAAGCAGAGCATAGGAACTACCGAATGGTACTGATCAGGTCCAGAGTTCTCTTCCATTTAATCCCGTCGTCCACTACGTTGAGGTTTGTAGGAGCCCATCGCCAATTTCGTAGGTCTGTCGTTTCTTAGATCTCACTGATCCGTACGTCCACATATTGGCTGTAGTGGCGGTGGTCGGAATGTAACCAGCACATGACGTCCTTGGAATGTGTTCAAAGTACCGCTTCTGTAATCAAAAGGAATCCATAATAGAATCCGCAAGTCTAAACTCAGATAACAGCTGCTTGCAGTTCGGAGCGGGATATTGAGAGGAATTTGAGCGGAGCAACCATGGTTTTGTTGTGTTAATGTTAACTGCGCTACTATGACGAACCCAGCAAGCCCCACATGCCCCACAAGTTCGACATAGATGGTGGGAACTATCCACATCCATCGCACATACAGAGGATTGTTCTGATACGGGACGATGAGAAGGTGGATTGATGAACAACAACACTTATTGTTTAAAGGGACTTGTTGCTTATATATGCCTGGAGATTACCACAATAACCAAAACAATTGACCAGTGAATAGAAGGGATGGGAAAAAAAGCCAATTTGTTATTTAAAACTACCTTGAAAGTTTTTTTTCTGGAAAATTAGCGCCTTAAAACTAATTGAAAACTATTAGCCTTCAGTTAGTTAATTCAGGTAGTTGTGTGCATAAAACTATATCGGAGATTTAATTCGTGAATTCTCTTTTTTAAACTACGATTACAGCTAAACGATTCAAATTTATTTACGCTAGTATATGCTTTTTGAACTTAGAAAGTATGAATTTTACACGAGCCGCAATTCATGTTTTCAAAAAGTCGAAGAACATAAGGAAAGATTGAAACGGTCAAACGCTCGTTTCGTAAAAGTAGCGTTAGATGCGCCTGCTCGGTAGGCAACAGTAGACGTAGTGCTCGAATTATTTCAATGTTGTTTTGACAATTATTGATTGATGGTTGATGGGGAGAGTGGGTGAGGCCCACAGCCACGAAAACAGAATTGATGACGGATAATTTAAAAAAAAATATTGTGGGTAATTTAGAGCAAGTCAGAACCGGAAAGACTTTTGAGAACAAAGAATTAACAAAAATGATGGAATTGGAAACTTCTTGGATGGTCAAGGAGATCTATTTGGTCTTTCCATTTCGGACCACTGAGTGAAGAAGTCATAAATTGAAATCTATTTTGTGGAAAAGTGCAGTGAACAAAATTTAATTAAATTCAAGTGCGGCGCCAAATTGCTAAAAATACGTTCATATAATTAATGTGGTAAATTTCTATTTTCCAGAATTTATTTTGAGTCATACATTTAACATAAAAAAAACATCGTGAGTCACATGATAAAAAAAAGTAAGTGATAATTTTTGAAAGAAAGTAAAATTGATTTAGTATCATGATTGATTTGATTTTAGAGAAGTGAGAGGAGTGAATCGGAGCTATAAAGATATAGAAAAACTACGCCGAAAAAGAAAGAAAAAAAAACAGGTAATTCAGTGAATTTGAGATTATTGTCTGGGTGATGCTAAGAAGATTTCCCTTAACAGAAGCCACGAGGTAATGGCCAGTGCAACTTTGGGTTTACGGCTTGGGTTTAAGAGTCACCGGAATTTAGAGGTTGGAATCTCGGAGAAGTGAGGGCTGGCATGCTGATAGCGAAAACGATTCTGGTGGATTGGTGGCTGCTGCGGGCGAGGTTATCCTGGGTGTCCCCTATCGCCTCGTGGTTGCGTTGCCTCGCCTGCAGAGCATTCGGAGAGTTTTGGTCATCGGTAGGAACCGTACGTGCGTCACAACGCCTTTACGTGACTGCATGATTCATGTAGGAAGGTCCACAGGGAAAGTCTGCCAACGCCGGTGTAATCGCCAAAATCCGCCCGACTCACGTGCTACAAATCGGAGGCCCTCTGTATGGCGCCACCCCGTTTACACATCACTCACTCGAAGCAGTGAAGCTCATTTTGGATCAGCGGAAGGTCATCACCGTCATCCCTCATAGTGTCTTCCCGGGCGTAAAACTAGTCTGAGCGCTGAAATCCATCCAAGCGCTGAAAGCTATCCAAGCGCCGAAAGCTGGCACCCAACCGCTAAGAACGATCGATTCGAGCCCTGGCATTCATTGAGCTGCTGAAATCCGTCGGAGCATCAAAATTCTTTCCAACTATAACCCTCGACCGCCGGAATCATCTCGCCGCCAGACGCGGTACACGGTTCGGACATGATCTCCGGATTGTAAACAAAATAAAACAAGAACCAAGCTGAAACCGGAAAAGTAGTAGCAAAGTTATAAGCTGCTCGCTCTGACTCCTCAGAGATAATTTTTATAGCTTGACTTACATAAATTCATCTACGCACCGTAATAACAACAACCAAGTCGAGTTATTAGTAGTCGAGACACTACGAGGAGAAGTCTTCAAATTGTAGACGAAATACGCGTATCTGTCCAAGATAATCAAAGGTATTTGGAATTAAATGGAAAATACTAATTTTTCTTCCTAATTTCTAGAAGTTACAGGTATTTCACTAAACAGCTCAATTCACAGCTTGGATTCACAACTAATTACGTAAATTGAAAGACAACTAAAGATTGGACTCGAAAAAAATGTCACACTTTGTTTTGGGTGTAACTTCTTATCGCGTGGGTGAAAATTAATGAAATTTTGGGTAGTACTAGTTTAGAGTGTTATGTTTATGTGTCCAACATTGCGATCTGTCAAGTAGTTTTCAAGATGCATTCAAAACAAGAAGAGCTTGGTCGCGGTGATCGATAATCCTGGTCAGTCGCACAGATGGATCGACAAAAGGCTTGGAATCCACCATTCCACCGTGTTCCGCGTTGTGAAGATGTTCCAGGAGACAAAGACCATCGAGTGGCGCGCTGGAAGCGGCCGAAAACCGAAAACGGAGTACCCAGAGAAGGCGCGGAAGATAAGGCAGTACTTTAAGAATAACCCGAACCTTCCTACCCGAGACGTGGCCGAAAAGGTCAATTCGTCGAAGTGGTTAGTCCAGCAAACCATGAAGCGGGCTGGGCTACGTGCTTTTAAGGTCAGGAAGGTGCCAAACCGGACTGACAAGCAAAACACGGTGGTCAAATTGCGTGCGCGGAAGCTGTACCGTGAGTGGCTGGTCAAGCCAGGCTGTTTTGTCATGGACGACGAGACAAATATCAAGGCAGACACCAAACAAATCCCCGGCCTCGAGTTTTTGTCGGTACGTCCCGCATGGAGGTTCCCGAAAAGTTCCGGAAGAAAAATGGACAAATTCGCGAAGAAGTACCTGTTGTGGCAGGGGATCGACCGAGTGCATGGACAGTGCTTGCAAGCGCTTACGCTGCCCTCGCCACTCTCACCGTGGTCCCACGCTGTTCTGGCCGGATCGCGCTTCGTGCCATTACGCCAAGTCTGTAATGGATTGGTACGAAGCGAAGGGCGTTAATGTGGTCCCGAAGGAGGCGAACCCGCCAAATACACTAGAACTTCGTCCGACCGAAAAGTTTTGGGCGATAATGAAGAAGAAGTTCAAGAAAAGCGGAAAAACATTCAAAACCGATGAAGCTTTGAAGAAAAACTGGAAGAAATTGTGTTAGGAAGATGGACAAAGCCTCGCCCAAGATCTCATTAGCAGTGTTAAGAGAAATGTACGAGCATTCAGCTTGGGGGAGGAAATTCAATAAATAAATAATGTGAAAATATAGCTTATATATAGTTTTTTAATCCGTGGAAATTTGAGAAGTATCGGATTTAAAATGAATATTTGGTGATCATTTTTGTGTGTCTCATTTTTTCCGAGTCCAGTCTTAGGATTACTGATTTGGGGAAAATTCGGACTTGGAATATTTGGGATCAGTTCTTTGAATGCTTGGGAAAAACATTGGAGGTGGATTCTGCTAGGTTGCAAAAACAGCTAGTCGGGCAAATCAATCGGAAATTCTTGGCAGACGACCATCGTCTGGCGCATAAGCCGGAATTTTGAGGACCATAGCAGGATCTTCCTTACAAGATTTCGTGTAAAATATGTCCCCTGAAACTGCAACATAAACAATTCGACAAAAGATGTGTTGGGTTGAATTTATTTGCTTAGCTCTTGTGTCGTCTCAGGGGACAGTTTTGATAGTGTGTAGTTTTCCAATTGAAAGGTATATAGAATTAATGTGCAATAAACGTAACGCTAATTAGTAAATCTTAAACCTAGCAAACAAATTACAGCTGAACCCCAATCATGAACGAAAGTCAAACCCTCAGTGTGACAACAATAGAAGCTCAACTGCACAGATAGACAGAAACATGGAATTCATTATGTATTGCATTCTCAAACTGCGTTATCTAATGCACCTAAAGGGAACGCTAGATTTGGCTAATAGTAATAGGATATTTCATGTAAATTTAAGCCAAACAACGCCTGAATCTAGTATGTTGCATGGAAGATTACAAACATTGTTGTATGGCGCATGAGAGATTGCAAACAGTTTCTGTTTACGCGTCTTTTGGCTTGGAATTAAACGAGGGAATATTTTATGCACCCGTTAAATTGTATTTTCTGTGTCCCTATCGATACCAATTTCTAAGGCGAACGTGTCTTAAATTCATCTGAAATTTTGTAATATATTCTCTAAAAAACGTACAAAACTATTCGGAACGGATTATTCATAAAATCCAAGAACATTTTCACAACTACCGCAACGTTCTTACAAAAGTGCTGGGCTTGTCATAGTAGTGCCATTAACAATATTTTTTATTACCGAATTTTCGAATTAAATACATATTGTGGAATTAATTGTTCAAATTATGGTTTTTGTAAACTTAAAGATGGACGCAAATTTAAGTTTCATTGTCTGCTTCGTTTGATTGCATCTAAAAAGACCTAATAACATTTTCTCAGTATGTATTTAGCAAGAGTCTACGATTAATTTGTTGGCGATTGCCGAAACTTTCCGCAAGACCGCTGAGTAATTTAAGTGGATAGATGATGAAAACCACTGTACTACAATAGATTCGAGTGAAGGTTACGGTGCAAGTGCAAAATCTACAGGGTTGTGCGACGAAAACAACAACACTGAACGGAAATATTTTATTCAAACTCCACTTTTATCGGATCACTCCAAATTTAATCTGATTGACATATTTATCACTGCACCTTCAAAACACATAAGAAAGTTTATGCCGGACCTACCACCCCGGACCATCTCCCGAAATATAATAGTAACCAACCACCACCTGCAAACAACAATGTAGCAACAAACAACATCAAACTCGTTACCTACAGTTTGCTTCATTGTTGACCGAAAGTTTTGGGTGAAAGAAGTTCTCAATCTGCTATCTGACTTTACCGGGGACTTAAAACCGACCACCTGATTGAATCTTTTCTCCACACCTCTAGGGTGAACAGCACTCTACCCTTTATGGTCCCCCACCTTCAAAGTTGGGCAAAACTAAAAGTCTTATTCCATGGTGCTGATTCCCACCAGAACGAGGAAGGAGGATTTTCCACTCAATTTGTTGAACTTTGCGGTTTTTGCCTAGCTCTGGACTTGAAATGTAGTTATACAGATGTTATGCTAAAATCTTAAAGAGTGTACTTTTCCCATCCACCGAGCGGAAATAGTTCGTCCGCTTTCAGGTAACTTCTCACCCGTTGATGGGAAGAGTTTCGGTTCTCCAGTCACCTCTCGATTCGGGCGGGACAGATATTTTGCCATCCGACCGGCCAAACTACTACCGGCAAAGGCAAACAAAAGGAGACTAACTTTGGAGCTTCGAGAGTCAGAGTCACGTTTCTGGCACTGACGTCCAGATGGTTTTTATTGCAGTTTTGTCCCGTGATTTCACCGTCAGGAAGACTTGCCAAGGCTCCATGGCATCAGCACGTGGGGTACCAGCTGGCTTTTCCGGTTCTATTTATCAAAAGTTTGTCTCGGTTTGCGTTGAAAGTAAGTCGGAAAGTTTTCATTTTTCAACGGAACAATACAACCGGGGAAGACAATTGGAAGCGTATTTATCATTCTCGGCGAAAGAGATTATCTATTGTTTGAAATCTCAATCAGGTTCGTACTGATGGGAAGCAAGAAATAATCTTAGTTGTTTGAGAAACACTTCTTCACCGTTTGGTCGTAAGGACAAAGCGCTGAAGCTGAATTTCCATTGAACTATTGCGTATTTCTTTAAGTTTGAGCAGTAATATGCATAATTGTTATCCTATATTAAATAAGCCAGTTCTGTTAGCGGACACAGTAGTCACCACATTTTCACATGTTCGTTAACCAATCTACATTACTTACCTAAAATGGGATGGAAGCGATTAAGCCATCGAAACCCTATTCCAAAAACGGGCGAACAACAATTTATAATGCTTATTTCTTTTTATTCTTGCTAGTTATACACAGTAAAAATATGAAGTGTTTGTCGGTACATTTTATTTGCTGTAGTCGGTCGGTAAAACAGAACATTTAGTAAAATATGATGTTTGATGACCTGAAATTTTTGTAATTAACAGAAAACTATTTTCTGCATTCTCTAATGCACATAAAGTAAGAGCAAGATTAGCTATTTCATCTAAATTTAACTTAGATTACGCCTGAATCTAGTTTGTTGTATGGAAGATTGCAAACAATTTCGTTGTTTTCACCTCCTTTGCTTGGAATCAATCAAACAAGGGAAAGTTTTTGCACTTGTGAGAATTATTTTTTTCTGTGTACCAAAATTTGTAAATACAAAAAAACTGTACACTGTAACACTGTACAACACTGTAGAAAATACGAATCTACTGTGAATTTAATCTTTTGCAAAATAAACTGTAAAAGAAAGTACCGAAAAGATTGTTCTACAGAAATGAATTCTATGCTGTCAAGCTCGACCTTTGCCCGCACATTTTAAAAACGAATGTTGGCCAGTTGAGTTGCAAAGTGCAAAGAGAAGTAAGTGCCAAAAATGGAGGAAATAGTGAATAAAATTAGAGCCTTGATGGTTTTGTGGTCAGCCGATCACGGGATTAGTTGAGTGGCTCGGGTGCCATGTTAGTTGGCACAATGAAACGGATGACCCTCGAGAAACCTAAACGTTTCTTAACTGTACATACCCACGATGCCTTACGAAATGAACGAAATGTGAGTTTAAAGGCCTGTCCACGTTAAATATCGGACACTTTTTCTTTTAGTGTAGATTTTGAATCATTTTAAGGATCGCTGAAACGTTTCACTTATATGACAGCTGAAACTCTCCACATTATTTCGTCTTACAACATGATTACATTCTTGTTACATTCAGTAAAATGGCGTCGAATCAAGTGGATGTGAGTAAACCCATTTTGTACGGACGGCAACACAATCCGGATTTATCGGTACACGATCTTGCCACGAAGCTAAAACTACTGAAAAGGTACACTGTTTTGTGTTTCTAAATCATTTGACCAGCCAATGAACAAGAAGGTGGTAACCATTATTGAGAAAATCTTAATCTTTCTGTGCGAAATGTGGCACGCAAAGTTGGGAAGCCAATACCATACGTACAAACAGTGAAGCAGAGGCAAGGACCAATCCACCAAACTGTCCAGAACTTCGTCCAATAGAGAAGTACCGGGCTCTAGTTAAGCGGAAACTCTTCGAAACAAAGATGAAAGCAAATGGTACCCATGATTTCAAGAGAAAATGAAGAATCGTCACGGCCTGCGTATCTGTGGATACCGTACGGAACCTGAAGGTGGGTGTACCACAGCAAGTTCGAGAATTGTGCAGAAAGAAGGATTAACATCTTAATCAACTGTGTCTAATGTAGATATAACTCTATTATAGTGAAATAAACAATCGGTGTTATTAAATTATGTGTAATGTTATTTTGCTGCTATAATTGTGGTGCGAGAAATCTGACGTGGACAGGCTTTACTGCATAGTAGTGAACTTCCCGCCTCTTACGTTGGATTGCCACCTCTGCCGTTTTGGTGACGGACATGATGGCGTCCACCGTTGACTTCCCTTTACTGAAGCCAAACTGATTTTTTGACAGGTCATCAGGAGGGTATCATGTACTTTGACAACCTGTTGAGGATTATCCTCTCGAGCACCTTACCCGTCGTATCCAACAAACATATCAGTCTGTATGATGCCGATGGATCATCCCTATCTTCGGCAGCAATACTAGCGTCTGGTGTTTTCAGGCATCTGGGAAGACGTCTCGTTCAGGCATCTTTACATCACCACCTTGAACATTTCTTGAGCTAGCAGAATAGCTGTCTTGATGACCAAATTCGGTATACTATTCGGCCCTGGTGCTTTGTTCAACTTTACCGACTTTCCTCCCCTAATAACTTCATCATTCGTAACCGTCGCCTCATCCTTTTCGTCCGCGGTGCGTTATCATCACTCACCTGATTGCGGATGTTCGGTGTCTTTCAACAACCATGACAGCGTTATGGATTGGGATACTGGAACGCTGATCATGGTACGATTGAACGGCTATGGGAGGTACGATTGTACGGCCATTACCACCCGATTGGCATCATCCCATGGGTTCGCATTGGTTTTCAAAATCAAGCACGGCCTTGACGGTGACTAGCGCCAAGCGACGCTTCGTTTTCTGAGTCTACGCCCTGTGCATCCTCCATGATAATGTCTCTAATGATGTCCTCCATCTGCGGGCAAATGGAGAGGGAGCTCTATCTCCTGCGCGCTGCCTAGTATTATATTATTATAGCGAACCTTCAATCGGTCGCTATGAGTGTAATCATCCACCACTCTTCAATTGTTTAGCAGCCCAGGGCTGCAGAACACCACGTCGATGAATGACTCTGCTCCACTTCTACGGTAGGTACTTTTGGCCTACCTACGTAGGTCAGGTCTACGTTTATACTAACTACCCTAGTAGCACACTTGTTACCATTCAGTTCAGATAACATAAATATGACTTGCAAAGTCATAATCAAGTTACTACAACTAATTATGTTCGCACTTTGCTACTTGGGTAGGACCTCAAGCAGGATCTGGTCGCTTGGATTGGTAAGGCGGCTGCCCGAATCTAGCGTCAAGGCGCTTATGTCACCTGCTATTACCAACAGATTTCAGCCAGTAAGCTCTGTTGTCATCCGATTAACCATTTGTGAAAACTGGTCAACCGATCATCTTGACGACGCATAATAGCTCCTTATTCAAGCTCATCCTTGGTGGCTCAATCCGAGTATTGTCAATTTTTACAAGACATAAAATGTCGTATGTAACTCTGAGCGGACTCTCTTGACCTTTTCCACCAGCCACTAGCCTGGCAATTTCTCAGGCACTTTGGTCGGCTAGAAACATGGCTTTCAGTTCGTCCCTCTCTAGTATGCAGCCTGAACGGACCTGCGGTCTTGGCTGATATTGCTTCGAGTCGACGTAAAGTCGATAATGGCATTCAGCTACTCGGCAGCTACTATCACCTTTGGAAGCGTGCTCGCTTCCTCCATGACCTGGATGACCTTTTTGGAGGAA